>PVJS01008094.1:0-54162 GCA_004027185.1 Glis glis | reverse complement strand
CTCTCTCTCTCCCTGTCTCTCTCTCTCTCTCTCTCTCTCTCTCTTTCTCTCCTTAGTGAGGCCCTCCACAACTTCGTGAGACCCGGTTTCAAAATAAAGTATAAAAAATAGGGCCGGGGGCGTAGCGCAGAGGTAGAACGCCCCTGCGTTCAACCCCCAGTACCGCAAAAAAAAAAAAGAAATTGGCATAAAGTTACACATCAGGCCTTTCTTCCCCCTGGAGAACTGTTGAACATGTACTAGCCCACCTACTAGCTCTATCCCTCCCGACGGCAGGCTGGGCTATGGAGAGAGGGGAATCCATGCAGCCCCGTCAGTCCTGAGATCCATGGGGAATCCTTGTCCCCCAGAGATCAGCTGTGCCCACAGGTGCCAGAACCCAGACTATTCTATCAGAGACTCTCAGCCCCTGCCTCCTTCCTGGAGGCACACAGTCCCCTTCACCATTCCTGCTACATTCCTGGCACACAGTCCTCTTCACCATTCCTGCTACATGCCCCATTCAGTGCCTTCCTGCATCTGCCTTGGCCCCACTCGTGCCCTCTGTCCCCAGGAAACCTCCTCAGGCGGCTACTGTTCCCAATGATTCCCCACGCCGAGCTCTGCTTCCATGTTCTGTGTTTGTTGGTTCTGGGTGGAAAACTGTCTTCTGGGAGAGCGTCCCAGGTCAAGGCCTCCTTCTCCAGCCTGCACAGTCAAGGCCCCACGTAGGCTTGGCCATAGAGTAGACACCCAGGGAGACAGATCCCACCAAGCCATCCCTCATCTAACTTGCCATCGCCACCACCCAATAACCCCTCATTTTCCAGATGGAGAAACTGAGGCTCGGAACAGCACATGGGTCAGCAGCTGAGCTAATTCCAAAGACAAAGTGTCCAGGCTTCCACCATGGAACCCCAGATGCAGAGACTGAACCCACAGAAGGCAAGAGGCTTACCCAAGGCCACAGAGCCAGCCAGCAGCAGAGCCGGGACAGAAACGGAGAGCCTCGGCATTCTGAGTGGGACCGTGTCCGCTCCTTCAAGCACTCCCTCCTTGTCCCTTCAGTTCAGCCTGGCTGACCCACCCAGGCACTGACACGTCCAGGTTTGGGCACTGAGGCTGGCCTCCCACCTCCCTCTCTACCTCCAGGGCTGCAGGACACCAAACTACAGAGTCACCTCAGCAACCAGGGAACCTAGACCTTCAAACCCACCAGCGGGTGGCAAGGGCCGGCCAGGCCTGCGAAGGCTGCATCTGGGGCCGTCTCCTCCCAGCTCCCTCTCCTCAGGCTGCTGCTTAACATGCACACGGGAACCTCGAGGCTGAGCGTATAGATTTCTCTTTGTCTTTGGTGGTAATTATTAGCTGTCTCGGCGGGTGAATGCAGGCAGAAACAAAGGCAGCAAGGGTTGTAAAACCTTTTATCTCGATCAGGCCGCATTATTTGATAAGGTGCTAAGCTAATAGCAACGCATGTCAAATTGTGTTTAGACAGATCGAGGGGCTGCGAATGGAGGGTATATTTGTCTCCAGAAACCTGCACCTGGAAGGATAAAAGGAAAGGCACGGTGATATTCACAGCCCCATGCAGAATGCAGACAGCCCAGCCTCAGAGCGCCTGGCATAGAGATTCCCTGGAATGGGGCAAAGGAGAGGCTGAGAGGGGAAAGGGGGGCCCATGGGTGCTCATTCCCACTCAAACCCACTTGGGGATTTGCCATGAGCCCCACAGATCCCCACAGGGGTCAGCTACAGAGGCGGGATTCAAATCCAGGTTTCCTGGCTCTCCTGCCTCAAGTATGTATTAAGCCCGAAACATGTAAACCTGTCCTGTACATTGCACTGACTCATAGACAGAGCCACTACCCACGGGATGTGGCATGGACGGTACAAAATTAGTACTAAGTCATATGTAGCCTCGAGATGGGGCCCGGAGATGGGCCTCGCTGGAGAAGTCAGAAGGCCCCCTGGAGGAAGTGGGGTTCACCTGGACCTTGCAGGATGAGAAGGGTTTGACACAGGAGCCTGGAAAGCAGCCCCCCTCACCGCCCAGCTCCAGGCTCCTTGCTGTGAGCCCACAGGTGGACACTTGGCTGTCTCTGGGACTCGGCAAAGCACTTCCTCCATGAGCCTTTCCCAGTTACTTCCAAATCCCCACGGCACACCCATGGCTGGTCCCTCTGCATGTCTTTCATGGGGGAGGGGACAATCCAGATGCCACAGTTACTTATCAAAGCCTTAGAAAATGCATGCCTCCAGGACCAGTGGCTTTATGTCTAGGAATGGTCCCTAAGGCCGTAATTAAGAATGTGCACAGCGATTGAACCACAAGGATGTCCACCGCAGGAATGTTTATGATAGCAAAAAATTAACCAAAGGAAGCAACCTTTACTGTCCAGTCATGCACAACCGGTTGAGAGAAATATTTAAGATATTCACAGGAAGTGACCATCAATGAGTCAGAGCTGGGGTCCTCCCCGCAGCCAACCCAGGACTCAACTGCAGGTACCCCAGTGAGGGGAGGGGAGGGTGGAGGACCGGGGAGATAGAGAAGGAAGGCAGCCAGTAGCAGGTGTGTTTTCAGGCCGGCAACTACAGTGGGGTTGGAGCCTGGTCCCTCTGGGTAAACCCAGGGATCCTTGTAAAACACTTGCCTTACAGTCATCCCACCCACCTGAGGGCTGACAAGGTGGGGGCATCTATACCGCAATCCTTTCATTCATTAGTTGAGGGCTCCTGGGGCTGGGGACAGGATATTTCTCCCTAGCATTTCCAGCCTGCCACAGGCCCCTGCAGCAGAAGCAAGCCCTCAGGCTACGAATCACAGGTGCCAGCAAGCGGAATAGGGACCAGCGGTGCACTGAAGTGGCAGGGCCAAGGAGACAAGGCCGGGCCCTGCCTCTGTCCACTACAATCTGTTTCCTACACTGCAGCTCTCCAACTGGGAAAAGCCAGGCTAAATGAAGACGAACTTGTTTCTTTGCTTCGGGACACCTCTTGACATACTAATGCACACTGGTGAATTTCCAAGAACCTTTCAGTGAAGCTATTGGACTATACACCTAATGGATTCACCTTATACCTGCCTTGATGTCTTTTCTCCCTGGGTACACCGATTAGACATCACTGCATACCCGTGCTGCCCGAGGCCCCGCGTGGGAAGTACCGTCGTCTTATTAGCATGGAGAGAGAAGGTGGGTGCATGCAGCAGTCAGCGCAGGGTGCTCCCATGCTCCTAATGTGTACCAAAGGGGAATGACCAGAAATTTGTTTCTGCTCTGACCCCAGAGAAGTGCTCTCTCCCATGGAGACATATCCAAGAGCGTCGATGGCACAGATGCGACGGCCAGAGCACAGCGGGAGCAATTGAAAAGTCCATCGCAGGCCGGGCGTGGTGGCGCACACTTGTAATCCCAGTACTTGGAGGCGGAGACCGGAGGATCCGGGTTCACGGCCAGCCTCAGCTACTTAGTGAGGCCCTCCGCAACCTCGTGAGACCCAGTTTCAAAATAAAGTATAAAAAATAGGGCCAGGGGTATAGCTCGGAGTTAGAATGCCCCTGGGTTCAATCCCAGGTACCAATACCAGGTACCACAAAAGAAAAAGAAAAGTCCATCGCAAGGGAAATGGCTAAGAATTCCACCATTCGACCCAGGCAAAAGAATTCCACCCAGCAGTTACAAGGCTCAGGTTAGTGCTGTCTGCGCTGACACCAGAGAGCCCCGGGACTAATAGTTAGGTGACAAAGCCAAAGTGTAGAACAATACATATAGCATGACACCATTTGTGTTGGAAATAAAGAAAACTCCATGGAATGATATATCTGTGTGAATAGATGTGAATATGTGTATACACTTTTTAAAGGTCAGGAATAATCTACAGAAAAATTGTCACCATGATTACCCCTTCAGCCAAGGGAACCACGGGTTGGGAAGGGGGAGAGGAGACTCCATCTGTATTGTTTGAATTTTTCTTACAAGAATGTGTTCCTGTATTATATGTGTAATTAAAAATAAATGAAAATGTTTTAAAGAAGAACAAGGAAAAGCCGGGTGGTATATCCACCAAAATACCAAAATATTTACAATGTTTGTCTCTGAGTGCTGGGATTATGGGTGTTTTTAATTTTCTTCTGTTTGCTTATCTTTATTTTTAAATTTTCTACAAAGAGCACACATTGTTTTTTTTGTTTGTTTTTTAGGGTTTTTTTCTGTAATAAGAAGGGAGAAAAAACATGAAGTAATTTCTAATTAACTATCTGCCACACCAGCACCAGCACCACCGTGGTCAGGGAGCTGTCCTCCTCTCTGAGCACCCCACCCTGTCACTTTGAACTTCCACCCCAGGCTTCATAGACCTTACATTCTGAGTTGGGCACCAAAGGTCAGAGATGCTGCAGCTCCTGAGGGCCAGCTCTGTTGTTCTGTGTGTGTGGCCTCAGGCCCCTTAATGCCCTTTCTGGCCTGGGTTTCTTCTCCTACCCAACAGCAATCTTAAGACCTGTCCTATCTTCCTGGGATCGCTGGAAGAGCCCAGAGATGGCAGTGGGAGCTGCTGCCAGGAGCCCTCTGCTCATATGCAGGTCACAGTTTTGATGGCCAGTGGAAGGAAGACCAGCCTGACCAGGAGCTATGGCCCCCAGCGCAGTCCAAGGGCTCCAGATGCTGTACAGGAGGCTCTGGGTCAGCTGTAGGGAGCCCGCTGGAACCTGAAGCCTGCCTTCTCCATAAACGTGCAAGGGGCAGATCAGACACGTGAGCGGTGCCCAGGCGGAGGAGCCGGGTCTCTCTCCTGGTGAGACTCTGAGTGTCAGATTTTCCACTCTGTTTCTCTGACCATGTTCTGCACATCCCAGTGCTAAAAATAACTGTGGCGCGTGAGTGGGGGAGTGGCCCCAGAGTGGCTTCCAGAGCAGGGCCAGCTGCGCAGTACAGGCCCCAGCTGCAGAGGCTAGAGGGGTCTGTTCCCGCCACACAACCCTCTCGCCACTGTCTTCTCCCACCCTCATCCCTGTGTCTGCAAATTCTTCCTGGCCTTGGAACCCCAGGGACCCTGGGAATTGGCAGCTCTGGAAATCACAAGGATAGGAAAGGCCCAAAAGAAGGCATCTCACCCACCCCTGGGAGGGCGCAGTCACCCGAAGTCCTACAGACAGCAGAGAAGGTCCCCTCAGTCTAGGACCCATTCCTGAAACCTAACCTGCCAAGTGACCCGCGGTCCCCCCACTACTTGGAAAACATTCTTTGAGTGTAGTTGGATCTTCCTGCTACAGCCAAAGTCCCGTTCCTACCGCTCTCCCTCTAGGGAGAAGGAAGGGAGAATTGCTGATCTGAGATCAAATCCAACTGAACATAGGGATGGATGTGTGGACTAGGGGTATCTACTATCCCAAGAGCCTGGGACTCCTGTAACAAAGCAAGAAGGAGGCACACGTCCCTATCCACCTCATGGTGAAACTCCTACAAGTCGGCTCGCTGCCAAGATTAATACGCCTGTCCCTGCTTGACTTTCCCCTGCCCAGTGTCCATCAATCCATCCATAAGGGTGCATGTGTGCATCTGTGCCGGGCCCAGGAGGGCACAGGAGACATGGCAGTCAAGTGGAATACCCCCCCTTTAAGAGAGCCTAAGGCTGAGTTTGGGACCCAAGAGTCACGTGGGGGAAGGAAACTTGCAGTGTCCAGCCAAGTGCAGAGTGGGAGGGCCCTTAGCGGGCAGCAAGGGCACCTGCCCGAGTGTCCCTGGAGGAGCTGTCATCCGAGCTAAGTTGGGGAAGAAGGAGTTGAAGGTCTGAACTAAAGCAGGGAGGACAGCCACATCAGGGAATACTGAGGACAGGACTCTGAGGACCAAGGGAGATTAGATGGAAAACGGGGTTGAGATTTGCTGATGTGGAGCCTTTTCTTTGAATGCAGAGAGCACAGGTTTGCACTCCACCCCTTAGGCAACACTGCTTAAAGAATATAACAAGCTGGGTGTGGTGGCAAACACCTGTAATCCCAATACTTAGGAGGCTGAGTCAGGAGGACTGCAGGTTCAAGGCCAGCCTGAGCAACTTAGGAAGACCCTCAGCAATTTAGTGAGACTCTGTTTCAAACTAAAAAGGGCTGGGAGTGTATCTCAGAGGTAGAATGCCTCTAGGTTCAATCCCAAGCACCACACACACACACACACACACACACACACACACAAGCACACACACGCATACACACACGCACACACGATATAACAAAGGAGATGCTCAGAGGTGGTTTTGTGAAACAACAGAGGGTGGGAGGGGCATGATGACATTTGGCAAGCTGAGCAGGAAGGCATGAAGAAAGCACACTTGCCAAACTATTTAACTGGGAAGCCAGTGTGGCCGAGGCCTCATGGGACTGGGAATCTAGTGTGTTCACTCTAGAGAGCACAGCCGAGAGACAAAGCCCGGGCACAATGAGACCAGGGTTTCAGGACATGGGTCTAGAGCCCCACGGGCAGCAGGCAGACCCAAAGGAGGTGCAGGAGCAGGGCCCGGACAGGTGGAGGGATGGCGTGCCTGTGCGGATGGGCCCCCAGAGGAGTCAGAGAGCAGCAGTGCAGCCTCAGGGACCATGCACCTCCTCTGGGCCTCAATTTCCCCTCTTGCAGGAGGAGTGGTAGCCCCTCAGAAGGCAGATGGAAGGACCCATGAGTCTCTTCCACTCCTGCTTTCAGCAGCAGGAACCGGGGACGAAGTGGTTGGATCTAGAACAGAAAGCCCAGTGTGAATCAGGAAAGCGGGGTAAGCCCGCGGCCTCTAGATCCGACCTAGGACTTGGGACAGGACACTGAGTCCCCTCCAGCTCCTCCTCTTTGTATGGCCTCCTCCTCCCCGGCTCCTCTGACCATGCAGAGCCTCAGAGGGGCAGAGTGTGCAAGGGAGGAGGCTGGCCTTCTGGGCCCAGCTCTGGCCTTCCAAGCTGTGCAGCTCTGATTCAGTCCCTTAACTTCTATGAGCCTCAGCTTCCTCATCTGTGAAGGAAAGAGAAGGACAAAGACAGCAATGACGCTTCTGCGGGCTCACCGTGTGTCAGGCAAGGTCTGCATACTTGGCAATACACTATTTTACATATGTGGAAACTGAGGCACCGAGAAGTGCAGGAAGCTGCCCCAGGTCACACAGAGGGTGACGAGAAGATTCGATGAAACAACAGAGAGGAACATCCCATGCTGGCGTTTGCTCATCAGCTCACAATGTCATCAGGACACTGTGGCCTGTTGCATTTACCCAATATGCCACAGCATCTTCCCCATCCCTCCGGCTCCCTGGCCATGTGGCCTCACTCTCCTCCATGAAGGGGGCTCCATTTCTCTGCCCTCTTGAATGGGGGTGGGACTGACAGTTTCATCTCCTAGAAGATGGAGGAAGTGACACTGGACCAGTCCAAGACATAGTCCTTTCTGTCTCTACTTTCTGTCCCCTGGGAGCCAGCAGCCATGTAAAAAGTTCCACTGCCTGTGCCCACCCTTCCAGGAAAGGCCCAGCCATGCACCAAGTCCTGGCGGGAGGAGCGCAGGCCCACAAGGGGCCGGGTGTGTGACCAGCGGCCCAGCTGTGGGGATGGTTGTTACACAGCAGTAGAGAACCAGGGACCTCCCCCTCCACTGTCAGCTTTAAGGAATGAGTCACCACAAGGAGATGAGGATGAGGAAAGAGGGGCAAGGCTGGAGCCAGGACTGCGAGGAGTCGGGGTGCAGAGCTCCCCTCTGCTCTTGCTTCCCGGCACCAGCCAAGGAAACAGCAAGCCTAGTACCCTCAGACACCGGCCAGCGAATCAGGAGCCCTGCGTGCCAGACCCGGACTCGCCACAGGACCTGGGCAGTCTGCTGGTCCCTGGCTGCCGTCTCCCTCTTGTTACCTGAGGAACTGGAGTGGACACCTGTGAGATCCATTCCCCATGGGGGGCATTCTAGCCCTGGCTCTGTCCAGTGAGCAGCTCACAGTGGGGCTGAGCAGAACCTGGAGCCCTCGGGACAGCCCGACCTGAGGGCCTCCACCCTCCTGGAAGGTCCAACATTGCAAGCCTGGGGCCCAGCAAGCCCAGGATGGCCATCATGGGGCTAGATGTCCGTGCGGGTGAGCTGCAGCCTGCCGACCCTCCAACAGGCCATCCAGCTCTGAGAATATTCGCATCTCACCCTGCGCCCCACACCACGCCCGGCCCTTTACGCAGATGATCCCATTTAATCCTCAAAGCCATCTGGAGAGGCAGGTGTTGCCATTATCTCATTTTTCAAGTGAAGAGTCTGAGGCTCAGAGACATCAACTGGGTCAAATCACACAGCTGTAAGTTGAGAAGCCAGAATTTAACCCTGCAGGCCTGATTCCACGGCTCTCTCTCTTATCCACGATACTAAATTGCTGCCAGGGAGCCTATTTGGAGACACAAGTACATCACCCCATGCTCCCACACAACCCCACCCTGGAAATGACCAGCGTACACACTTACAACTACACCCGCGTGTAGACAGAGGCCCGGGAGCCAGACATTGGCAGTGCACGTGGATGGACACACCTTGAGCAGACTCACTCCTGTCCATGCTCAAAGCCCACATCCACGCAGCCACACACACACAGATTCCCATCTGCACAGCTAGACGCTATGACGCACAGACCCAGTCATGCACTGTTGTGACGAGTGCTCACACACACGCCCCTGTGCTGCAGCCCATAGACTCATGCACAGACACACGCACTCATACATCCTCATAACACACATCACACACACAAACACTGCACCTTGTTTAATGATGCCCGGGAAATGAGAGTCATTATTTTTATTTTTTTTAAAAAAAAGCTCTCAAATGCCAATAGATTCCAGAGTGTTTTTTCAGTGCTGAAGCTTCCCAAGCAAAAGTCACCCAACAGTGCCACCTGCTGAAGACTGCCTAGTCTCGATCCTCTCCCATTACCCTAGGCAAGCTGAGGCCTTTCCTCAGTTTCCCCAAAGTGCTTGGGACCTGGGAGCTGGCTGGAGGAGGTGGGGGGAGTGGGCACAGACGGGCAGTGGTACTGAGGCAGGAGAGGCCCAGAGATGGCTCCCTGACCCAGGCTAGCAGAGGAAGAGGAGGAAGGGGCCACGGGGAGGCAGAAAAGAAGTTGGCAGGAGCAAAGAACGACGGGCCCCAGAGAATGGGAGGGAGATTGCAGATGGAAGGGCCAGGGACAGAGAATCAGTCATGCTGGGAAATAGCCAAGGCGAGGAGCAGGGAGACAGGATAAAAAGAGAGCCAGGAAGGAGCCAGCAGACCTCCAGGACAGGCGGAGGGATTGCTGGCCCCAGGGCCACACGTGGAGAGAACCTCCCCAGCTGGTGCTGTCTGTCCTTCCTGGGGGCGGCTCTGTGGCAAGGACCTGGGGCTGCAGTGTATCCTGGAGGTCAGCATGTTCCCATGGCACTTTGGCCTCCCAAACGTCAAGCAGCCCCTGCCCCTCCGAGGCTCAGACCCCCACTACACACACACGCACATCCTGCCGGCTGGGTCGGGATGAGCTGGCTCCCCGCAGGAAAGGGCTCTTACATGAAATAGCTGGTCGGCTTCTGAGGTGCAGAGCGATGGCCAAAGAAGGGACTTGTCCAAGACCACACAGCGAATTAAGAAGAGTCAGCCCTGGAAGCTTCTAGGAAAAGCCAGACACAGCCCTCTACCACCACCACCCACACCATATCAACTGAGGTGTCCTCGCGCTCTTGTTTCTTGATAGAATTACCAAGGAAAGAGAGAGATTTGAATACGAAATTCCTTTCAGTCACACCCCCAGATTTATGTTGCCCTTCCCAGGGGCCCAGGGAACCCCAGTCCACAGCAGCTCCTTGGCACAGCCCTGAGGCAGAAGAAGACAGGGCGGGGCCCCGAGTCCCCAAGGAGACCAGCTGCTTGCTGCCACTACCATCTCAGGAACCACACCACCAGGGCTCAGGTGGAGATAACTGGACAGTCATCAGGCCAAGGGAAAACCACAGGCCCTCAACTCACAGGGCATTGGCTCTGGAAGATCCCACCGGTCCCTTCCTGTGGGGGACACAGCACAGAGAAGTGGGGATGAGAACCTCCGAACCCCCCCTCCAAGCCAGCCTCCCAGGCCAACCTCTTGGTACCAATAGGAACCAACCCCTGGAAATCCTGAGGCCGGGGCTCCCTGGAGGGTGGCAGCCTTGGGGCTTCATTCAAGCCTTCTGGGGTTTAAACTCCGCTCCTTCCATCTCCCCAGGGGACTCTCTGTTCAAGAGAAATGGCCCAGCAGGGAAAGTCTCTAGCAATTTTCTTCTTTATGCAGCCCCATGGTGCTCCCCATAGCTCAGCCAGAGTCTGGAGAAGCCACCTCTCCCACCTTTGTGCAAAGGCCAGGCCCTCCCTGCTGCAGAAAGCCAGGCTGAGACACAATGCACAGCAGGTGCTGGCTTGCATCTCATTTGCATATGGTTTGCATATGCTTTATGACTTCTCAAAATACCAGGGAACCATCCTCCAACTCCCCCCCACCACCACCTATAACTTGGCATTTACAGTCCCTCCTGACTTACACGAGCATTTCAATGCTGTGGACTTCCATTTGCTTAGCTAGAAAAGGGCTTCAGCTGTCAATCAGAACAAACCTCAACTCCTTAAAAGAGTCATCCTGACTCCAAAGTATCTCCCCTGCCCATGCTGGGCCGGACCACACACCCTCACTGAAAATACCTCAGAGTTGGTGGATGATGCTATTCCCTGGAATGCCCTTTCTTCTCCTTCTCTACCTGAAAAACTCCTACTCAGCCTTCAAGACCTGGTTCAAATGGAGTTTCTGCAACACTTCTGCACATTACCTTCCCCACCCTAGCAACTCTGAGCATAATTATTGCCTCTCAAGTGGTCCCCACCTCTCAGCTCGTTAAGAACCAGCCATTAGAGGGAGATTTATTGTACCACAACATTATCCAGCACCTGACTTCCTTGTTAGATGGTGAATTCATTGAGGGCAGGGACCATGGGGGATGCATCCCTCACAGCATAGCCTCCAGCTCCCAGCTGTAGAAAAATGGCTGCTTCATCAATGTTTGATGAATGAATGAAGGAACTCTTCCAAGGGTCTTCCTGTGTTAACATTCTGTGACTTTCTTTCCTTAATTGCTAGCTCCAATTGGGTTAAATGGCAGCCATATTCCACTCAATGGTTTACGACTTGAAATAGCGTGAAACAGAGGTTCCTTGGGCACCCAGTTCCATATGGACCCTTGTCTGCTTTTGAGCACCCAACTCTTCTTAGACAAAAATGTCAACTCCAATCTACTCCCCAGGTGGGGCCACAGGTGAGTGAGGCCTGCAGCCAAGGCTGCCACTTAAGAAGCAAAGAACCAAGCAGGGAAATTTACCGTCGGATAATTGGCAGCTCTGGTGCACAGTCAAATGCAGTAAATTAAGTGTTTTCCTGTAAATCAAGTTTATGATTTGCACCGGAGATGTAATTGTTAAAACTGTTCATTTTACCCGCAAATAGCAGTTGAAAGAAACCAATTTAGGAGTGACAGATTGGTTTTGATTCTAAATGTAGTGCTAAAACAGTTAATTTTAATAACATCCATTGGACAGGAGTCTGCTTGTTACTTAATATCATAGTCAACAATTTGAAAGCTGCACGTTTAGCCATTGCTGCTTCTGCTAAAAATTAATCCCATTTTTCCCCCAAATAGAGGCATTTTTCAGCAGGAAGCAACATATCCCTGCAGAAGAGCTTTCCTCATCTCCAGGTCGGGGCCTTCCCACGCTGGGGAAGGGAGGCCACAAGCGGGTCTGCTGTAGGCTAAAACAGAAGAGACAGGGCCTAGAATGTTAGGACCAAAGGGACCTTTCCCAACCAACATGGAACAGCCTCCGTGGCAAGCAGGATCACAGTTGGGCACTTCTGCCTGTGCCCTCCACTGGCACCTTAGCCCTCACACTCTCCGATGCCTCCTTTCCCCGGGACACCTGCTTAGCTCCTCACTCTGAAACTGGAAAGATGTCCACTCCATCACCCCGGTCCAGCCCTCTGTAGCTGGAAGGGTCTCCAGGTCTCTGTCTCTCCAGCAGCATCTTTTTTTTACCTCCATATTGGACATGACCACGCCTTCAGCTCCCCTCTCGAGGTGACAGAGGGGCACCGTGGTGCTCAGGAAGGGCCCTGGGCGTGACGGATATCCATCAGGTAATTCTGAATGAGCAGGAAATGAGCCTTATCTTTCAGCTTGTCACTATCTTCCTGGCCATCTTAGGACACACACCCCATCTGTCAACATTGAACCTGAGTCTATGGTGTCCAAGACGGGACCCGCTATTTTTGTCATATGCCAACTTGGTTCCTAAGCACTCCGTGGGCTTCCAGCTCTCAAGGGAGCTCATGAATTCTCTGAGCCTTGACAGGCTGAACCTTGATAGCCTCCCAGCTCTGCTCCCAGAGTGAGAACTTCCCAAACATTCACGTGCATCAGACTCACCTGCAAGGCTGGTCACAGACTGCAGTCCACAACCCCCCGAGATTCTGATTTAGCCGGATATGGGCAGAGCCAGGGAATCTGCGTTTCTAGCAAGCTCTCAGGTGCTGGAGCTGCTGCCAGCTCACAGACCCGACTCTCAGTAGCACTGATGCTGTAGACATGTTATCACCACCACCAGCACCTGCCACCGCAGGTGAGGAAATGGGGCCCCAAGGAGACAGGCAGCCCTGAACATCCCGGCAGCCTCCGCCCTGCGGCTTCCTGGGCCCTACTGCCCAGAGATCGGTCCTTTCCCAAGACATTCCTGGGAGACTCCAGACTCCCCCCAAGCAAGATGTGCAACTCAGCCTGTCGACTCGACTCCCATTTAATTAATTTCAAGAGGCATTAAAAAGGGAAACTTTCTGAAAAGAAGGAAAAGCCCGTACATTTTCACGGCCACCACTTGGAGGAACACTCCTGGAGCCTACGCAATCGCCTGTAGAGTCTATTATAAAGGGAAGCCTAAATCACATTTATGGCTCATACTGTACGGCAAATGTAGGTATTAAAATTGTTCCTTTTAAATGATAAACAGCCACCGAAATGGCGCAATAGAGCCGCATCAGAGACTGTTTTCACCCAAAACAAACTGACTCAGGAAAGGCAGTAAATAGGGAATTTTACTGCAGTCCTCCTAAGTGCTATTTCCCATAAGGACGTGGGGGGGGTGGGGGAGTGATGCAGAGAAATTAGCACGTGGAGACCAGGTTTGTTTCCAGCAACTTCCACAGCCTTACTTGGCTTGGTCTTCTCCAAGACCCGAGATGAGCAATTTCTCCCTGACAGGGCCACGACTCCGTGCGGGTCGGGTATTTGTGTTTTCTTGCCTAGTTCTAGACAGCGAGGCCTCCATTTTACTGTGCCTATTACAATCACTGTAGTTTTGCTTTTGAGAGGAGAAGTAATGGAAAAAATAGTTAATCACCCATTCATAATCTCTTAAACATTATTTTTAAGCTGATAGTTGCAAAACAAAATGCAATCTTTCTAACATCTTCAAGCAATTACTTGTCATTTTCCTGGTTTTCATAATAAAAGGAGATTAGATTGGGGGTGGAGTGAGGGAGCCAACTCCTGACTTTGAATTTGGGGAAGATGAAGGACAGATGTCAAATAAATCTTGCTTGGGCATTCCCAACAGAAAAGAAGGCCAGGACCAAGCCGGGGTGAGGGAGGGAAGTGGAGGGCTGGGAGGGCTTCTCCTGGCCCCTCCCACCTCACCCCCAAATATAACAGTGTGGGGTCTAACTACCTGAGCTTTATTGAGCAAACCCATCTCTGCCCACCATCCAAAGGAATTTGGGGGCCATTCCTTTCCTCTCTCCCCTACTCCAACAGGGTTCAATAAATGGGTCACAGCCAGAAGCTAACTTTAGCTCTTCTGAGCATCCACAGTGAGGGGTCAATTTATGATGGATGGATGGATGGATGGATGGATGGATGGATGATGGATACAACCACTGTTTCTTGAGCCTCTTCCATGCTGAGCCAAGACTTCTCAAACTCTCAGTGCGAAAGGAACGGTTTTTTTTATTTCTATGTCAATTTATTTTTCAATCCATTGTAGATACTTTTGGAAAATAAGCTAAAATATCACAGTAATGTCAAGTTGCTGTACATATTTCTAATTCTTAGTCTCAATTTCTGTCATGAACAGTCTTTGGATGGTACATGTCCAGGGTCACACACACTAGTTCAACATTCATACAACTGTTCTCTGAGATGGGAGCATTTATACCCACTTTCCAGATGGGGAACCTGAGCCCAGGAAAAGTTAGTGAGCGGGCCAAGTTGCAAGTTCCAAAGGTAATGCCTATAAAGCTAAGCTTTAAACCCAGACCTCTTGGGCTCCAAACCTTTGTGTTTTCCTGACCCCAGGTTCTAGAATTGATCTTAAAGGGCATAGAGCAGACACATGCCCTCTATATTCATCCAATTCCCACTGCTATAACAAAATACCTGAGGCTGGGAACTTTATAAGGTAAAGAGGTTTATTTCACCCACAGTTTGGGAGGTTTAAGAGCATGGTGCTGATATTTGCTCATCTCTGGTGAGAGTCCCCTTGGCTGTGTCACATGGCAGATGGTATCATGGAGCTGTGCAAGGGGGAGAGATTGCATGATAAGACAAAAAAAAAAAACAGAGAGCAGGGAGAGACCAGCTTTGTTCTAACACTCTCACCAGAATTAACCAGGATCCCAAGAGAATTGCCTCAATCCCTTCCAAGGGCACGCCCCAGTGACCTGAAGACCTCCCACTAGGCCCCATCCCACCACCTCTTAACACCTCCACACAGGGACCGTAAGCCATCAGGGACACACTCAGACCATATCCACCCTCCCAGTTAGAACCCCAGGGCGATTCCTCCAAGGACTCAGGTCAGGAGCTGGGAGGGAAGGCCAAGCACCCACAAAACCAGAGGCAGGAGTCTGCTGTGTGGAAGGGAGAGCCAGGGGGGCCAGAACTGGGAGGGAAGAGAGGACGGGGAGCCTGGCCTGGGGGCTCCTCTCCCCAGTAAGCTGGGCTGGGAGTGGCCCTGGGTCCAGAGCAGGATGATGAGAAAAGTCAGCACCCACATCTCTCCCTGTGCCTGATCTCCACTCCCCTGAGCCCAGGTTTCCTACTTGCAGACAGAGATCAATGATTGGCATTAAAAAAAAAAATGCAAATCCTGAGCCAGGCACGGTAGTGCATGCCTATAATCCCAATACTTGGGAGACTGACACAGGAGGATCGCAGGTTCAAGGCCAGCCTCAGCAACATAGCAAGGCTCTCAGCAACCTAACCAGACCCTGTTTCAAAATAAAAAATAAAAATCAAAAATGGGCTGGGGCATGGCTCAGAGGTAAAATGCCCCTGGGTTTAATCCACAGTACCAAAAAATAAAAACAAAAAAACTAAACCACAAATTCTCCAGAAGACACTCCCATGGGGCTATTTCTTCCTTTAAAAGTGTTAAGGAGAGCCGGGTGTGGTGGCGCACGCTTGTAATCCCAGTACTTTGGGAGGTGGAGACCAGAGGATCCGGGTTCGCGGTCAGCCTCAGCTTTCTCTCTCTCTCTCTCTCTCTCTCTCTCTCTCTCTCTCCCTGTCTCTCTCTCTCTCTCTCTCTCTCTCTCTATATATATATATATATATATATATAATGAGGCCCTCTGCAACTTTGTGAGATCCGGTTTCAAAATAAAGTATAAAAAATAGGGCCGGGGGTGTAGCGCGGCGGTAGAACACCCCTGGGTTCAATCCCCGGTACCGCAAAAAAAAAAAGTGTTAAGGAGACTGGAGGGGTCAGAGCGCCTCTCATTCCTGCAGAGCAGCTTCTGTGAGTGCAGCGCTTGGGGCTAGGAATGAAGGGGAGGAGCAGAGGGCCCAGCCAGCTGCCTCTCCTGCATGGACGGCAGGGAGGGGACCAGGCTCACCTGAGATCCAAAGGTCCGGCAAGGCCCACACACAGCATCCGGCCTGGGAAATGAGAGTTAAGACCTTTGTGTCCTGGGGACCCACCCACCCGGCTGTGTCACTCAGGGCCTCTTCAGGGAGGAGCCTGGCCGACCCTGAAAGCCTCAAAGCCTGGCTTATTGCCTCAAAAAGTTGCCTTGACCTGAAGGTCTGGAAGTCCTTCTAGTTGTCTCACCTAGGGAAGTTCAGCCATTACTAAGTAAGGCCCCTCCCACCAGGATCTGGGCTGGGGTGGTGAGACTTGGGTGCCTGAATCGAGGGAAGCCGGGGTGAAGGGCACCCAGAGGAGGGGGCTAGCCCGGCCAGGGAGGGTTCTCAGGAATGGCTTCCTAGAGGGTGGAGGCCTACCTGAAGTGAGCCGAGAGAAGGAGGATGGGCAAAGGAGGGAAGATCGCACTCCAAGCAAATGCACATGTGCGTGCGTGCACACACACACACACACACACACACCATCACCATCACCATCACCATCACCACCACAACGCCCTGAATGAAAAGCTCATTTTTCTTTTCCTGGCAAAGAAGAGAAAGATTTTCATGGTTTCTTAGAGCTGGAGTCCAAGCCCTTTACTTCTCAGTCAAGGAAACTGAGGCTCAGAGAGGTGAGGAGCTACACCTGAGGTCACACAGCAAATTAGGGGCAGAAGTCAGAAGTTCCCCGCTCCCAGGCCACAGGGCTGGGGGGTGAGTGTCAGAGTGGAATTAGACCCAGGCATTTCTCCTCCTGCAATCTTGGTTCTCTGCCCCTGAAGACTTTGTGGGGCTGGAGGTATAAAGGCTGGTTCAGGCTCTAAGTGCCTTAGGGGAACAGAGGCAGGAAGAAACCTTCGCATCTGTACCCAGGGCTGAGAGAGAAGCTGAGGCCCCTGGAATGAGGAGGAGAGAGCAGATGGGGCCCAGCAGAAAGAGGGCCTGCACCACAGGGCACATGGCCCTCGGGGGTACCCACAGGCGAGAGCATTAAATCCAGAGGGACTTTGAGAAACAGGGCAGGCCCAGATGAGCGGGTGGATCTCCCACGCCGAGCAATGGTGGGAGGGCAGTCCAGGCAAAAGGGACGGTGACGGCTTGCAGCACAAAATGCTTTATGTTTGGAGCTCCTAGTGCCGGGGTGGGGAGACAATGATATTGGAAAGGTTATAAAAGTAATGGCCACGCTTCCAGGACATTTAAGCTCCGGGAACTGCGCCAGGTGCAGGAATTTGACATGCATGGCGTCAATTAGTCCTCTCTGCAGACCAGGAGGAAGGTGGGTGTCTCACCCCATCTCTCACTTCACAGAGAAGCCCGAGGCTCAGAGTGAGTGGTGCACCCCCAGTGGGAGGCGCAGATGGCCTGGGTGGAGCAGGATTTGGACCGTCAGGCTCTGGAGCCCGCTCATCATCACCACACTGTCCCCTCTCCCACCACGCACATCATGCTCTCGGGTGATGGAGACAGGTGACATATGGCACTCCCACTCTCCACATAAGAAAGCTGAGGTCCAGAGAAGCAAAGGGATTCTTCCAATGTCACACATCAAGTTAGAGGCATAGAGGGTCTCTAGGATGCTGTGTCATCTGGTTTTGAATGTAAAATGTTGCACTTTCATACCCAGCAAAAAGAGACAGAGAAAAAAACGTTCCCCTTCTATATCCAGCAAATAGATATATACAAACAGACATATATAATGTGTGTGTGCACGTGTGCGTGTGTGCGTGTGTGACCTATTCTCCATCACCTAAAAGCAAGCACAAGTTTGAGTACATGAGGCCTGGAGGATGTCCATAAGCGCTTTCAAGGATCCCCACCCCCTAGCCTTGACCATAGCTGTTCCTCTGTGACCCTCAACCCTCCCCTTACTGCTCCCCATGATCTGTTCTACCCCAGGATGTTTGCACATGCCAGCTCTTCACCCAGGATGTCTATCCCCCAGCTTTTTTTCCTGCCTGGCTGGTCCTATAAAGTCCAGCTCCAGTATAGCCTCTTCATTTAACTACCCCAGCCCCTACGTTGACCCAGACAGAAAGATTCTCCTCCCTGTAACTGGTTGGTTCACTTGGTATAACTTATTTTGAAATAAAAGTTTAAAAATGCTTTAGATAAAATTTTGAAAAGATAATTTCAAAATTATAGAAGATATAAAAAAGGAAGTCTTTCCTTCCAAATAAACCTCCCCCAATCCTAAAGCCAGACCTTGATAATATTTTGTATGTTCTTCCAGAAAATGAAAGATACGCCAGGCGTGGTGGCGCACGCTTGTAATCCCAGTACTTTGGGAGGCGGAGACCGGAGGATCCGGGTTCGCGGCCAGCCTCAGCTCTCTCGCTCTCTCTCTCCCTCTCTCTCTCTCTCTCTCTCTCTCTCCTTAGTGAGGCCCTCCGCAACTTCGTGAGACCCGGTTTCAAAATAAAGTATAAAAAATAGGGCCGGGGATGTAGCGCAGAGGTAGAACGCCCCTGGGTTCAATCCCCGGTACCGCAAAAAAAAAAAAGAAAATGAAAAAGATTTATTTATTTGTGTATGTCTGATAATAATACTAGCTGATGAGGACTCACTTTGGACCCAGCCCAGCTCGAGCTTTGTGTGTATGAACACACTGAATCCTCACAACTGTGACGAGGGGTTGCTATAAGCTGCTTTACAGTCTGGGGAACGAAACCCAGAGAAGTTAGGTGACCTGCCCACACTGCACAGCTGGTAAGGGGCAGTGCCAGACTCACCCCAGGGGGCTGTGCAAAGGCCAGGCCTTCCATCATCGTCCTTTCTACACAAAGTGTGTTCCTATGCATGCACTGTTCTGCTCCTAGTGTTACTATGCTGGAGGTGCACCCATGAACCTCTCCACATCAGCACAAACCATCCACTCCGTTTTCTCCTGCAGCCGCTGGGCATGGAAGCACTCCCCTTACGTATCCACCCCCTCTGATAGACACTTCAGTGGTTTCTAGCTGCTATTACCAACAATTCTGCAAACGTCCCGCTTTTGTCTGTATCTTGATGCACTTTTTCAGACACATCTTGGAATGTGGCCTTGGAACACCTGAGCCCAAAGGCACTCAGGCTCTCCAAATTGTAACAGATGAGCCAGGTGTGGTGGTGCATACCTGTAATCCCAGTACTTGAGAGACTGAGACAGGAGGATTGCAGATTCGAGGCCAGCCTCAGAAATCTAGCAAGACCCTGTTTCAGAAACAAAAAATAAGGCCGGGCATGGTGGCGCACGCTTGTAATCCCAGCACTTTGGAAGGCAGAGACCAGAGGATCTGGGTTCACGGCCAGCCTCAGCTCTCTCTCTCTCTCTCTTCTGTCTCTCTACTTAGTGAGGCCCTCTGCAACTTCGTGAGACCCGGTTTCAAAATAAAGTATAAAAAATAAGGCCGGGGGTGTAGCGCAGAGGTAGAACGCCCCTGGGTTCAATCCCCAGTACCGCAAAAAAAAAAAAAAGAAACAAAAAATAAAAGGGGCTGGGGGTGTAGCTCAGAGGTAGAATGCCCCTGGGTTCAATCCCCAGTACAACAACAACAAAAAATTTTGACAGATGATGCCAAATGGCCCCCAAATGTCCGGGCGAGTCCGGGTCCTCACCAAGGCTGCCAAGCTCATGGTGTTGTATAGTTGCCTCTAGGGCACCCAAGTCCACCTTGGCCCACTGGGTCCCTCCCTGATCTGGGTTCCCACAGGAACAAGGAGGGACAAGGACTGGATCCCCGCGGGAACACTTGGATGGAACTATGGCAATCTCTGGTGGAAAACCAGGACCTTTTAAGGAGAGCCGTCTAGAGTGGGTTTCCTGCAATAAATGGTAAGAATGTCTTTAGCACCTACTATATGCCCTGTTTTGTATATAGAAAGCAGAGACTAATCCAGGTTCCCAGACTCGCATGCCTGCTGGGGCCAAACAGACAGACCAGCGGCATGGGCCAGATGCTTGATGCTGTAGAGGGCAGCTACAGTCTGTGCCACCTATCCTTCCAGGCAAAAAACACAGGGCCCAGGAGCTAGATCCTAGCATTTTTCCAAAAAGCCAAAATCCTGGATTTTTAGGTGAATTTATCCTGACATGTAGCAGAATACCTGGCACTTAAGAACTCCATGTTTATTAAATGAATAAAGAAAAACATTGTTCCAGAGCTTACGCTTGCCCTTCACAACTTAATCTGAAAGAGGCCCCGTCTCCACTAGCAGGAGGTTGTCCCTGGACAGGTGGGCAGAGCTGGGCCTGGCTTCCTGCCCACTAATACTCTCAGCTGCAGCCACTCCTGGCAGAGACCATTCCAGAAACCATCCTCATTCCCCGGCAGCCCCACCACCAAATAGCTAGGAGTCCCTGGGGCTGCAGGGGAGACGGCATCTCCCTGTTTGCTATGGTTTGAATGTGTTGGAAACTTTATCCCCAATGCAACAGTGTCGGGAGGTGGGGCCTGGTAAGAGGTGATCGGGTTGGTTCTCCTGCGATGGGGTCAGCTCCAGTGAGAGGGGGCCTGTGACCAAGCAAGCTTGTTCTCTTGCCCGCTCCTGCTGTCTGCCCCTCCGCCTTCTGCCATGGGATGACAGAGCGAAGGCCCTCGCCGCTTTCATCTCGGACTTCCCCGCCTCCAGAACTGAGAAATAACTTTCTTTTCTTTATAAATTACCCAGTCTGCAGTATTCCATTAAAGCAACACAAAACAGACTAAGGTAGCACTTGGCAAGGTTACTTTTGAGTTTAAAATCAGCTGCATTCAGCCAGGCGTGGTGGTGCACGCTTGTAATCCCAGTACTTGGGAGGCTGAGACCAGAGGATCCGGGTTCGCGGCCAGCCTCAGCTAATTAGTGAGGCCTCCACAACTTCGTGAGACCCAGTTTCGAAATAAAGGATAAAAAATAGGGCCAGGGATGTAGCTCGGAGGTAGAACGCCCCTGGGTTCAATCCCCTGTACCGCAAAAAAAAAAAAAAATCAGCTGCATTCAGCAAGTCCTTCCCCTGATCCCCCTCCTTGTACCCAGGTCCCCACCACCACCACCAGCAACTGCACAAGCACACAAGCAAGCGAAGTCGGAGAATCAGCCTCCAACAGGAAGGGACGTTCATCCAGTTCCTCCACCCCGCCTTCAGGAAGCTCCAAGAACGTATGGCTCACACTTACTCCGATTCTGCATCGATTATCCGAAGTTAATTAATGGTAAGTATGTGTGATTAATTTCCCCGGCTCCATGTTCTGGGTGATTTGAGACTGATGTGGGTGGGCAGCGGTGCTGTGACCAGTGATGGGTGTGCAGGTCCTTCCTGGACAGCCATTGCCCCAAGAAGCCTGGGGCAGCATGAGGTGATCTTTGGGCATTGGCATGGAATATGTAGCAAGAAGCTCTTGGGGCCGAGGACCCAAGAGCAGACAGGAGCGGGACACGCTGAGGCAGAGAAAGGACAGTCACATTCAAGGCTCTCCAAGGTGAAGACACCTGAGCAGAGACAGGAGCAGATACAGCCTGCAGGGCCTGCAGCTCAGCCCCCCCTGGAGCTCAGTGTCCCCAGGCAAGGCTCCTGGGCTGGTAGGGCCTCAGTTTCCCCACCTTTGAAGGACATATTTAGCATGACAAAATCATTTACCATACAAACCAGGAAACTTCTCTCAGTTTAGATTAAACCATATGAAACTGCAATTTGACCCATCAAAAGCATTTGAATATTGACGACACCAATTGATTCAACCTCAGAACCATTACTCCGGGACGCTGGGCATACAACGGGACCATCCTGCGTGAAGGGACACGCGCGGTCACTCTGTGGCTTGCGACCACGCCAACTGCTTCTCCCCACTGACACGCAATGCAGAGCCCCCCTCCCGCCCCCAGCCCCTCTGTCATTAGGCTGAGGTATAAAGATTAAGTTAATGGCGGGCGGAGAAAATCAGCTTTGTTGGCAAATTGTCTCTGATATTTATTTTGAACATTAAAACGAATCATTCCGACTAAAGAGGGCTGCAGTGCGCGGCCCATTAAAATGCATGCATTATGTATAACTCTCCCGGCTTCACCTCCAAGTATTATCACCCTAAAAAGCAAACATGGTTTTTAAAGCCCCTTGTTTACGACATCCCATGACAGTTGATGAATGGCCACAGTTTCCAGATCTGAAAGCTTAGTAACCCAAGCTAGAAAATTCAATCTTATTCTAATATAGATGGGGGGGGTGGGAGGGGGGCCGAGCGCAGCGAAATAGGAAGAGAACAGAGCCTTTCAAACGGGATCCAGACAGAGGGTCGTCGCCACCCAGCAGTGTGAGTTGAGGTTGCTCCTTGGGTGTTGTATTGGTTTCCCGGGGCTGCTGCAACAAATTAGCACAAACTCAGTGCCTTTGAACAACAACAATGTATTCTCCCACAGTTCTGGAGGCTTTGGGGCACCTGGTGCCAAGTGTCGCAGAGCCACGCTCCCTGCATAGACTTCGGAGGAGAATTTGATCGGCGCCTCTTCCAGCTTCCGGCAGGTGCTGGAGTCCCTTGGCTTGTGGTCACATCGCTCCAGCCTCTGCCTCTGTCCTCGCATCCCCTTCTTCCCTGTGTCTCACGTCTTTCCCGTCTCCTGTGAGACACTTGTCATTGCACTTAGAGCCCAGCCGAATCCAGAACGGCCTCACCTTGAGATCCCTGTCTTAATTGCAGCTGTGATGACCTTCATTCCAAATGAGGTCACATGGCGAGGTTGCAGGGGGACATGGCTTGCGGAGGGACACGGTTCAGCCCTCTATGACTACGGGTCTCCTCCCCTCTCTCAGGAGTCCCTCCCTTTCTTAAGAAGGACTTGAGACCAACCAGACCCGCAGATTCTACCAGATCCCAGCAAGTTTGCCTGTCTGTCCTCACCGCCATCCCAGGCTCTGGACTCGAGCCAGGCCCCTCGCTGGTCTCCCTGTGGCCACACACCAAGGAGCCCACCTGATCCTGCCGCTTCCGCTCTCAGCCCTTCGGAACACTCCCGTAACCTCCTGCACTTCTCCTTCACACTTGTAGCACTATCCTGTCTTTTCAACACTTGGATACTAGGATGTTGTGGCTGGCCTGTCCCAAATGCTCCCATAGCATTTACAAAAACTCCAACCACCTGGCCCTCACCTGGCACAGCCCTGTGTGATGTGTCCCACCTCCCCATCCCAGTCTCCGTTCCTCCTTCCCCTCCCTCAGTCGCTCACTGGGCTCTAGACACAACAGCCTCCTTCTGTTCCCTGGAGTGAACTCATGCTGCCGCAGGACCTGTGCACGGACAGCTTGCTCTGCCTAAAATGCCCTTCCTCCAGGTCTTCCCCATCTGCAACAGAACTTGCTTCCAATGGCACCTCTTGGAAGACGCCTTCCCTGAACCCCTTTTTCTAAAGCACCCCCAGACCCATCACTGTGACCCTTCTTTTTTGTCTTCATAGCAGTTGTCACTATCTAAAGTCATCTCTTATCTCTCATTCATTTTGTTTTTGTTTTTCTTAGCTCTGGTTTGTTCTCTGTCCTCCTCAACTAGAAAGTAAGCTTCCTGAGTACAGGGACCTTGAGTGTCCCACGTCTGCCTTATCTTAAGGCCTAGGAGGCTGCCCCATCCTCCCACTATGGTTTGTAGACAGCACTATCTCTGTGTGCTCCTGGAAAGGGTCACAGGGAGCCGCACGTCCGCTGGTCCCCACTGGCAGTCCACAGTCCTGATGACGACGACCTTGTGATTGACAGCGGCTGGCTTCTGGCTGCGGGTCCCTGCTTCCTGATCACATGACGATTTGTAAAGCAACACACCCATGCGTGGGGTTGGGGGCTGTTCGCTGTGGTTGGGGGCTGTTCGCTGTGGGGGCGGGGTGGGGGAGGCCTGCTGACCTCAGTCACCCCCCACTGCTTCATTTGTTTGGAAAGTCTACAGTTTGATTGCTTATACATTTTCCAAAACACTCAAAAGGCAAAACCTTGAAAGCTTTTTCGTTCCCTGTATCAAGACATTTAATTCACACTGTAGACATCTCCCCTTTTGCTAGAAGGAAGGAGAGCCCCAGGGAGAGATGACGGGCCGGGGTCCCTCCATGGCTGGGTGCTAGACCAGGACTGGAATTCAGGCTCCTGGTGTCCAGTCAGGACCCCACGGGGCAGCTGGCCCGCGGTGGGCTGTGTCCCCACGCTCTCCTGCCCTGCCGGAGTGGACAGACTTCTCCCTCTGTTCCGCCAGGGAGGAAACTGTCACAGAGGAATGAAAGCGCTCCCAGCAAGGTGAGACCTGGCGCAGGGACCTGCTCGCGGAGGCGTTCATTTTCCTTAATAACTGTGAATTGGGGGTGGCAGCCGGTGACATCGCTGTCTGTGGGCCCCGCGGGGAGACCGCTGGGCTGAGCTCTTAGCAGAGCTGCCCTCCCAGGGTGCCCTTTGTGGCAAGCACAGCAATTACCCGCTTGTGATGTCTGCTCTTATCTAGTCACTCAAGCTGCGGGCCTGACAGTCACCTTGTGGCATCTGTCCCAGATTCAGGGGGCATTTGCACCACCCCTGCTGTCCCTGCAAGCCCCAGGATCTATGTCATCAGCACATGCCACAGTGCTGCCAGGCCCAGTGCACCTCCAGTGTGTGGCCTCGCGTGCCATCTGCCCACTGGCGGGAGCAGGCCAGCAGCCAGGTGGTGGCCTCGGGCACTCAGAGGAAAATCCAACTGGGCTGGCACTCAAGGCCCCCGGCTCTTCAACCCCAGCCGGGTGCGCAGCAATGCTGGCTTTGCCATTCCCTTGTTTAGAATGCTGTTCCCTAGCTGGGCGTGATGGCTCACACCTGTAATCCCAGTACTTGAGACAGGATTGCAGGTTCGAGGACAGTCTCAACAACGTAGCAAGACTCTCAGCAATGTAGCGAGACTCTCAGCAACGTAATAAGACGGTTTCCGAACAAAAAATAAAAAGGGCTGGGGGTGTAGCTCAGAGGTAGAATGCCCCTGGGTTCAATTCCCAGTACCCCCCAAAAAATTCCATTCCCCCCTCTCTCTAGCCAAGCCCTCTGTCAAGTCCCACTCCAAATGTCCCCCTCCACCAGGAAACCTTCCATGGTTGCTCCAGGCCACCATACAGCTTCCCATGTCTCCTGCTCACTCAGACAGGATACACAGGTCTTTTTCTAATTTTGTTAGTTATCTTGTCGGGGAGGATCACCCGGGCTGGGAGCAGGGACTCCGTTCTATTTATCTCTGAGTCCCCAGGGGATAGCTTATTGCCTATCCCAAAGTGGTCCTCAATGCATAGTTGTTGTATGGCTCTAATGGGACAGTCAGACCATGCCAATTTAGACTCAAGGGAGGAAAACTGTCTGAATTACTGTAATAACTCTAGAAGAGCTAAACAGAAATGCAAGTGATTCCTTTGTGCACGTGTGACGACACATGAACGTAGCCTTACATCATGCCTCTGTCTAAATTTCTCTACCAGCACCTCCACCTGGACAACTCTTGATTGATCCTCAAAGCCCAGTGTGAAGTTACCCTCTCTGGGGAGCCCTCCTTGAATCCTCCGGGCAGATGCATCACACCCTCCCCATGACCTTCAGAGAAACCTGGCTCTGAATTCTGTTATGGGGTGAATTGTGTGCCATGGCCCCGTTGTCACCCCCAGGCAAGTGACTGAGGAACTCTGCATCAGCTTTCCCATCTGTGAATTGGGTGCAATCCAGGAACTATCTCAAGGGGCCGAGGAGAAGATAAAATGCTACTGTGCATGTATAGTGCTTGGCCCGGGCTGGGTGTGCAGTAGTTGCTCAACAGAAGGTGCCGTTAGGAGGCTCACTGATCTCACTCTTCATGAGTCATTTCATTTGATCCAGAAAGGCTAGGAAGCATCACCCTCACCAATTTGAGAGATGCAGTGACTGAGGTCAAGAGAGAGGGCTGCCCCAGGTCCCAGCAAGCTGTGGGAGCTCCAGCGCTTCACCTCGATTCTCCTGACCCTGTGCATGCCAGCCACTAGTCCCCTCTCTCCCTCTCCTCTCACATGGCACCATGCGCTGCTTCCTGGGGCCTCTGCACACTCCCTGGGGATCTATATCTACTCCCACATTCACGCCTTCCGCCACTCCCCCTCTCCTTCCCCAAGAAGAAGCTGCACCCCATAAAGATTCACCAATGGCCCAAAAAGACCTGAAGTTACTGTGCATGAGAATGGATTTTTTTTTAAACCCAGATGGGCGCAGTCTCTGGTGGAGTAGGTCTGGGTGGAGCTGGGGAATTTGCAAAGCCCCCTACACATACAGTGGTCTAGGTTAGAGCTAGTGGGATAAACAGGCCTAGAACTATTCAGCAAAGATACAAACCCAGGTTGGAGCACGGAGACTGAAACAAACAGGTGGCAGCGACAGAGAGTAACAGGGAGCCAGTGCACTGACTGCTCCCAGCTCTTTGGGAAGGGTGACAAGCAGGGCACAGCATTCAGGCAGAGGGAACAGCGTCTGCAAAGGCCTGAGGAGGAAGAGGCCAGGCCTTTAAATAGATGAGGAAGATCAGCAGCCAGAACATGGTAAGCCTGGATGGGAAGGTCACCCGGCACACAGCTGTCCATCTGGATGAATTTCCCAGCCCCCCTTGCACATGACTAAGCTCTGTGTTATGGTTTGGAAGCAAAACCTCCCTCAGACCTCATGCTCTGGAGACAGCCGTACTCAGAGGAGGGTCCCTGGGGATGTGGCCTTAAGGACTACATGTCCCTCCCCCTCACCCCTCACCCTCTGCTTCTCAACATCATGCCCTGAGGACCTATCGCCCCGGCTCCTGCTTGGCAGCCAGCACAAATGGTCTCTATGTATGGACTGAAATCTCCAGACCTGTAAGCAAATAAATCTTCCTTCCTCTAAGTTTTGTGAGTGTCAGGTGAATCATAGTGGTGAGAAAGCTGACTGAAACCCTCTCCAATGTGGGTGAGAGTAATGTCTACCACTCCCGATCTAGCACATTAAGATCTGGCACATTAAGAACGTTCTGGTTCTTTTTTCCCCTGCCCCACCCCCATGTGCACCAGATAAATGAGGACAATATCCTATGAGATGGGAAAGGCGATTATGACATAGAAAAATCCTTTTTATTGAGTTCAAAATCTTGGCAGAGGACAGAGTGTTCTTGAAAGACTGAGGGACAGAGCTGCTGTCAACCAGGACCCCCCCACCCCCCTCCCCAGGGGATTGTTCTTCCAGCTACTGACTCTTGGAGTCGTTTTGTTACAGCAGCTGAACATCACTAATACAGTCCATCCTGCAGGCCCCACCTAGACTCCTGGCTGAAGTCTTAGGATTGCAGCTTCTTACTGTGTCTGATGACTACAGCCTCAGCATTACACATCAGCTCTCTGGGACTGAGACCTACAAAGCTGGCTCCAGGGCTTCTCAATCTTCAGAGGGCGGGGGGTCAGAACCCCCTGGAGACTTGTTAAAACACAGGTGCTGAGCCCCAGCCTCAGAGCTTCTGATTCAGGCCTTCAGAGAGGACCCAAGAATTTGCATTTCTAACAAATTCCCCAGAAGAGGCTGATGCTGCCCGGCCTATGATTCTTTGAGACTTACTGTGTTAGGTCATCTGGCCATCATCTCACTTAAACTCGGCGAGAAAACACCATATGTTCAGTGTCTTCCTTGAAGACCTTGGAAAAACTAGCCCAGAGCAAAGATGTGAAAGGCTTAGGTGAGGAAGGGTGTGTCCCCCTCAATGTCCTGCTGGAGAAAGATCACCATTCAGTGATCAGAAAGTCCTAAGCTCCTGTCCTAACTCTGGACACGAGCTGAACATCCCCATTCTTGGTTTTCCTGTCTGTAATCATCCTGTCAGGGTGATTATCCTCCCAGGTCGTCACTATGCAAAATGAAGAATCGGGAGCAACAGTGCTTCAACAGGCCGACGCTGTCCTTCTTGGAGCCTCAGTGTCATCACAGACCACAGGAGGGAGTGTGCCAAGTGGGAAGAGAAACAGGCCGGACGGAACCTGGTCCTGGCTCTTGGAGGGTCATTCCAGCCTGCACCCCACTGACCTTCTTACCCGAGACGGAAATAAACACTCACCCGGCTTGTGTACACAGCACCTGCACCTCTAGGCACTGCTACAGCCCTCTGTGTCATCCTGGAGCAGTCTGCCTTCACCTTCTATCCAGCAAACATGGGAGAGCATTGTAATGTTGTCTTGATGACTGGTATTGGACATGGCAGAAAACGCGGGCAGGCCGGGCGTGGTGGCGTACGCTTGCAATCCCACCGGAGGATCCGGGTTCGTGGCCAGCCTCAGCTACTTAGTGAGGCCCTCCGCAACTTCATGAGACCCGGTTTCAAATAAAGTATAAAAAAATAGGGCCGGGGGTGTAGCTTGGAGGTAGAATGCCCCTGGGTTCAATCCCCAGTACCGCAAAAAAAAAAAAAAGAAAGAAAGAAAGAAAACGCGGGCAGCCGATACACGGAGAGCAGTTCTGAGTGGAGGGAAGCTTCCGCGCTCTGGGTGGGGCTGTACGAGAGTCCACCAGGCAAGGCCAGGGACAGGGTTCTCCACCTCAGTGCCGTGACGTTTGGGGATATGCTCCTTGTAGCAGGGGCTGTCCCATGCATCGTAGGTGGTCTAGTAGCATCTCTGGCTACTACCCCCTAAATGCCAACAGCACTCCCCACTTGTATCAATCAAAAGTATCTCCAAGCATTACCATGTGTCCCTGGGCATAGGGAGAGAATCACCCCCATCTGAGAATCAGAGAACTTGAAAAATACCCGCCGATGCCCATGTCCCACTCCTGAGACACTGACTGAATTGCTCAAGGGTGCGGCCAGGGTATCTCGGGAGTTTTTGGGGTATCTCAGGAATTCCAGTGGGCAGCCATAGCAAGAGCCGAGCATTGCCTTTTCCTGGGAGCCCGCTGGTGTGGTGATGGAGAGGCAGAGCCTGGGGATTGTGATGTGCTAAACCAGGGAAGGGGTGACTTCTTCCAGCCTAAAGAGCCAATGGGCACCTTGGAGCCAGGACAGGGACAGGCTGTCGTTGGTCCCCAGGGTGTTAGCTTACTTTAGAATATAAGATTGCCTCTTGATGCCCGACTGAGATTGGCCTTCTGTGCCTCAACCAGGCCCCAGGTGAGCCAGAGCTCACCCAGTGGGACTTGGGTTCTGACCAAAGCAACCAACTGGCTTGGCCTTGCTGAGCCCCTTTCCTTACCTCTGAAGGAGGGGTTGGATTCGGGGACGACTCCAGGCCTTTCCAGGTCTGTCCCTCTGAAGGGCCTCGTAAGAGCAGAAACATTGAGAAGTCATTGCAAATCAGTCCAATAGGCCCATTCTCCACCTGCCTAAAGCCCTCCCCAGTTGATCTCTACAAGGGTCGAGAGCCAGTGACAGGGCAATCTAGGTGGGGCTGGTATGGAAGTCACTGTCCCCAGCCCAAGCTGGCCAGGAGTTGGCCACCACCTCCATGGCTCATGGACTACAGATCCCAGGACCCAAAGGCTTTTAGAGGGCTGAGTGTGGCCTAGAAACCCAGAGAGAAAGGCCTGGACTCTCCAGGCTGTGCACCAGCAGGATGCCCAGCCCTTGTTGCCATAGAATCACAGCATCTCCAAGCCAGGCGGTGCCCTGCTCCAAGGTTTTGCAGACACAGGAGCATGACCCAGGGATGGGCCACTTGTGTCTGCATCTCCGGGGAGCTTGCTAAATGGCGTCCCGAACCTCACCCCAGAGATCCTCATCTAGGCCTGGAGTAGTGCCAGGGAATCAGATTTTTTTCAAACTCTCCAGGTGGTTCTTATGCAAAGTCTAGGAGAACCAAACCCAGAGAGGAAATTCCCTGGCCTCATCAACCCCAGGGTATTGGCTGCCTGTGCCTAGACACGTGTTCCGTCTGCCAGATCTCTATACTACACGGCATCTTATTTTCTCCACTCTTAAAAGCGCCTCATCATTAGTAAGCACTGTATTGTCTTTCTTGGCTCAGAGAGTCAACTGGTCCCGGGTTGACCAGAAAAGTGGATGCAGAACAGGGACTGGAAGCCGGTCCTCCAGCCTCCCGGGTCAGCACCCTTGCAGTTCAACCAGCAGGGTTGGAGCGCCTACTCTCTGCCTAAGCCCACAGTGCCTGCAGGCTCTGAGGCGCAGGAGGCTGTTTATGCAGGCTGACAGCCTCTGATCTGCAGAGGCGCCTGCTTCCAGCTCAGCCTCTAATAATAGCTCTGCCTCGGAATTCCTCCCGTCTTGGTGGGAGCGGAATATTTAGACATATCAAAGATTCTCTCCCCTTCTTTCATCGAGCCAACAGTGATATGAAAGGAGTACAATGAAAAGACAGGTCTCTATGACAAGCTTCAGAGAGCAGCCAATTCCCTGACATCCCTCAAGACTCCAATTGACTCCACGCTGCTCTGCCGGGAGTCAGCGTGGTTACATAACAATGCCACCTTCCATTTCCACAGCGCTATTGTGGGGCTTTCGCCAGAGCGCTTTCACGAGCATCGGCTCATTGAGCCCATAAAGCACCCGGGCGGTGGGCAGGGCAGGGATGCTTCACCCTGTTTTACAAATGACAGAATTGTGGTGCAGAAAGGTTAAGTGACTTGCCTAAGGTTACACAGCAAGTTAATCGCTAATCACAGAATCCTCTGGCAAGTGGGAGTCTCTACAGAGCCTTCTCTAAAAGATGACGAAGGGTCTTCCCATGCGGGTGGGCCCCACCTGTTCCCCCAGTCTCCTCTAGGCAAATCTGTTCTCTAGGCAAGTAGAAATCCCTCAGTGCCAGGAATCCCAAAACTGCCATTCCTGTAACACCTCCATGTCTTTGCGCATCATGCCTCCACCTGGGACACCCTCTTGCCTAACTCCATAACCAGCTCCTCAATCTTCTGCACCTAGCTGGGGCCCCGCCGCCTCCTCCAAGAAGGCTCCATGATGCCCACCTGGCTGAGCCAGGCGCTGCCTTCCCTGGGCACACCTCTGTTCTATCCCACATCATACTGTTTCATCAGCAACCCAAGCATCTCCTTCACCAATCATGAGCCCTGGTATTGCTCTGTTCCAACTGCTGTAGTAAGACATCACACACTGAGTGCCTTAAACAAGAGGAAGTTATTTTCTGACAGTTCCGGAGGCTGGAAGTCCAAGATCAAGATGGCAGCAGGGGCAGTTTCTAATGCATTCTGTCTTCCTGGCTCACAGACATTTGTCTTCATGCTGTGTCCTCACATGGCCTTCCTGAGTGCTCCTGGGACTGCAGAGGGGTCTCGGGGTCTCTTCCTTCTTGCAAGGACACCACCTTATGTCCTTCTGTCCTCGTTTAACTCAGCTGCCTCCTTAAAGGCCCTGTCCCCAAATCCAGTCACTTCAGGGGCTTGAACATAGGAATTGGGAGGGGCAGAGATTCAGCCGATGGTACTCCTAAAGGACAGCAACTAATCAGGTCTGGCTCCTTGCAAGAAGGGGTGTCTGGCCAGGGCCTGGTCCACAGCAGGGCTGAGCAAATGCTCCACGCAGGAGTCCCTTTTACCGGTCCCTAATGTTCTGTCACCCGGCGTATGCTCGACACACCTAATGACAGGGAGCCCACCATTTCACGGTTGGTCTACTCCATCCTGACTCTGCAGTAAAGCCTAAGAAATAGTAGATAGAAGAGCCTGGTGCGATGGCACATACCTGTAATTCCAGTACTTGGGAGGCTGAGACAGGAGGATCGCAGGTTCGAGGCCAGAGCCCATAACTTAGGAAGACCCTGTTTCAAAATAAAAAATAAAATAGGGCTGGGGGTGTAGCTCAGATGTAGAACACCCCTGGATTTAATCTTCAGTACCACAAAAAGAGAGAGAGAGAGAGACAGAGAGAGAGAGACAGAGAGAGACCGAGAGAGAAAGTAAACAAAAATGTAGGTAAAAAGTGCACCACCTCCTTATATCTGCCCACAAGCCCAGTTCTTTCCACTGAAGCCATCCCTCCATCCCATTATTTGAAAATGACATCATTCTCCCCCTGAGGCTTGGCTTTTAGGCTCATCACCCCAGGGCCACTGCCCAGCAAGCCTCCGCCGTGCGCACTCCCTCATCTGCACACCACCAACGCGAACCCATCCCAGTCTGCGCGTGGGGCAGAGCGTGGACAGAACCAGAGGAAGCAGGGCAGCACTGAAGCCCCTCTTCCTCCCTGCCTGGCACACTCCTTCTTGGCTCCTGAAGCTTAGAACAAGGCCAGGCCTTGAAGACAGCCTGTCCTTCATTCAGTGACTACCCAGTGCCAAGGATCATCTCAGATGCTGCCTCCTCCAGGAAGTGCTCCTGATTCCCTCCTCAGTGTCCCCAGTACCCAGTGCTCCCTTCTCCTATAGAGGCCATATCCCCCCTAGTGTGCATTTTTCTGGCCACCTCCCCCACCACTGGGGTCCCTTGAGTAGAGAGGCTGTGTCACACTCCCCTCTGTGCCTCCAGCACCCAGCCCAGTTGGGGGGTCTTCATCGGGGCACTGGGAGTCACAGGCCCCACCGCAGGGGGCTGCCCCATTGGCAAAGGCATGGGGTCAGAAGAGCAGCCAGCGGGCCTGGGAACCCCACACAGGCCCCCGACTCCCCTCCAGCCTCCTGAACACACGCACGGCCCACGGGGTTCCCCACTTACCCGCCACTGAATTTTAACAAACACTCCAAGAGATAATGGTTAATTTCACAGAGCCATGAGTGGAGGCTGTTAAAATGTTAATATTATTTAAATTGTTTTACATTTTCGACAGTTTGAGCCGCAAATATAAATGTTTTCCGTGCTTTCCACGGAGCCGAGCTCACAAAAATGATTGATGAGGCGCCGAATATGGAATTTCCCACTTTAAATTAAGAAACGCCACATGAAGGCGATGAGAAAAATACTCCCGCCATATGTGGTCTCTCGGTGGCCAAACGCCCCCACACGGAACCTGGGAGCAGGTCGTTTGTCCCTTGGTCCCTCGGGGCTGCGTGGCCCTGGTCTCCTCCTTCCCCTCCTCATCCGGAACAGAGATAATGAGGTCTGCCAGGAAGGGCCACCCTGGAGGCCCTGATGGGCTCCACTGAGCGGGCACTAACAGTGGCCAGCACTGGGTACCGGTGTTTCCTCTGCGTGGTGTCGCTGGCCCGCGCCACAGGGGCCAGGACGGATGCTCTGTTGTACCTATCTTACACAGTCCCAGGAGTTGGCGGTACCTGTGTAACATCAACGCCGGGGCTCTATCTCTACTCATCTCACTAACCTGTATGGGGAGATGCGGGGAGTGGGATCGGAGGGAGTCACACCAGGTGCTGTGTGCATGTGTGCGTATCACGTTGAACCTCACTATGGTGTATAACTGCATTACACCCATGAAAGTATATTAAAAATAAATACTTTTAAAGCCCGTGCTCTTAGCAGATTCAGGTTGAACGTGCCTGCCACTCCGTACCAGGTAACTGACAAAAGGTGGTCCGGGGGTCGGCTCCCTCCTGTCTCACCTCCGATGCCCACCTGCCAGGCCTCCGCTCCCCTGCACAGTCAGTCCCAGAGTCAGCTCTGATGCGGGCTGGAGGAGGGGTGAGCTAAGGGCAAGGGTCCAGCTTCCGCTTGCCTGAGGCCGGCCCGGGGGAGCCCGCCTGCGAGACGGTCATGCCTATGTCCTCATTAGCTCTCCCTGTGGATCCAGGCCTGCGGCCCCCGGACTCAGGGCCCAGACTTCCAGCCCCACCTCCTGATCTAAGAGGAGATTCCAGCCCAGCTCCTCCTTCTGCCTGGGTCCTCGAAAGAGCCCACCACGTCCTCCTCTGCGCTCTCGGGAGCTAGCACTGTGCAGCAGCACCCTCAGGCTCTCCCCACTACTTCCCGACAGAGGAATCATTGCCATCCATGCTGCCTGTGAGCAAACTGAGGCTGCACCGTCGGGAGCCAGCACCGTGCAGCAGCACCCTCAGGCTCTCCCCGCTACTTCCTGATACAGAATCATTACCATCCCATGCTGCATGTGAGCAAACCGAGGCTGCGCCGTCAGGAGCTAGCACTGTGCAGCAGCACCCTCAGGCTCTCCCCACTACTTCCTGATACAGAATCATTACCATCCCATACTGCATGTGAGCAAACTGAGGCCGCGCTGTCGGGAGCCAGCACCATGCAGCAGCACCCTCAGGCTCTCCCCACTACTTCCTGACAGAGGAATCACTACCATCCCATGCTGCATGTGAGCAAAACGAGGCTGCACCGTTGGGAGCTAGCACCATGCAGCAGCACCCTCAGGTTCTCCCCACTACTTCCTGATACAGAATCATTACCATCCCATGCTGTGTGTGAGCAAACTGAGGCTGGGCAAGGCTAAACTCAAGGACACACAGTCTATAAGCACCGAAGTCAGGCATAACCCAGCGTTCAGTCTCCAAACCCCACCGAGTCCCTGTGAGCTTCCTGCCTTGGAGCCCTGAGCAGTGCCACGCCTAGGGACCCCGTCTTACCCGGGTCAGACATCATTCATTCATTCGTCCATCATGTCCATCATTCGTACCTGGGGACCTGCTGGCAGCTGGCCCCTTGACGCACTGCAGGAGGAGGTCGGGAGGCCCTTGCCCTCTGCCTTCCCTGGTCAGACCGTCAATGGAGCGTGACAGATAAGCAGGAAATAATTGGAGACACTACTTTCTGCCATGATGGGCAAAGAACACAAAAGCCTGGGGTGTGAGGGAGGCCTCACCTCTGCTGGGTCTGCATGATGTGGAGGAGTCAGGCTGAAGAGAGCTGAGCGGGAACAGAGACCCCCTGCATGAGCCCGGGGGAGGGGGCACGAGGAAGGGGGGAGGGTAGGTTGGGCTGTCAGGAGTGTGAGCTCTGTCCCAGTGGGGCCAGGTTTTCGGCAGAGGAGCCGGTGAGCAGACCCAGCCTCCAGAAGAGTCCCTCTGGCTGCACTGGGGAGAAGCTGGCAAGACAGGGCCGGAGACAAGCAGGAGGCTGAGGCAGTCCCCAGGACAGGAGCTGCGACATGGAGGATTCCAGAACACTGACAGCAGCAGGGGCTGGGGCTGGAGGGAGGAACAGCCTGGACAGGCTGCTGTAACTGGGTGGAGGGAGGCCAGGGTCCTGCTGCCCACCCATGCTGCCCTGGCCACTAATGCACTGTGACCTTCCAGCCCACCTCCTGTGAGCACTGTCCTGCCCTCGAGTAGAGAAGAGCCCAGGGGTTCCGGGCTCAGTGCAGCTCCAACCCCTTCACAGTGACTGTGAGCAAGTGACCAAACCTCCTTGAATGACAGGTTCCACATCCATCAAATGGTAATAATAACTATGCCTGTGGGGTTTATGGGGTTCAATGAGATGAGGTCTGTAAAGCGCTCAGGTCTGCCTAGAACTCACTAAGCATGCAATAAACGGTGCTCTTGTTATTATTATCGGGGCCACAGCCAGGTATCGTCCCTCTCCTCCCTGCTGCTCCCCACAGCTGGAGAATGTAGGCCACAGCCTAGGCCGCTCTCGGGGAGCAGGTCAAGAAGGCGGGCGGAGGAGGGCCGTGATGGATGGCTTTCGGCAGTTCTGCCATGCGTCAGACGCTTAATGGAAGTCAGCGGAGTGAGCCAGCCCTGCCCGCACTGCGCTGCGGGGCGCGGGTTTGGGGACCTTCCTTTCTCGCCTCACTGATGTCCCCTGACGTCCTGGGAGTGCGGGAGGCACTTAGGTGTTTGGCTGGGGAAGGAGGAGATACCAAACGAAGCTGGGGCCCTGACTGTGACAAGGCTGCACACTCGCTCTCTCAGGAACCAGAGGGAACTGGGCCATGCTCCCCCAAAGGCAGAAGGAAGGAAGGAGCCTCTGCACCTGCCACCTGCACTCCCCTGCGGGCCCCACCTCCTCCTGGGCCACCGCCTGGGCCTCAGCCTCTCCGGCTCTAGAATGGGCTTGCTGTCACGTTGGCGGGGAAGACACATATGCACAGTAGGTGTTCCTGAGAGCGAGCTGCTGTGACCAGGCCCCAAGCGATCACCCGTCCTGCCCGGCTGCTGACCCACTGTGTGGCCATGTAAGTGTCCTGCGCTTTCCTTCCAACTGAGGTGTCTCCACGACACCTCTCGGGCTCTGCGGCTCCACTTTGCACAGTCGGGGCCACACGCCACGACCTCTGCCCTTCCTAGAGAGGCTTCTCGGCTGCCCTCTACGCGGAGTTCATCCTCCCATGAGCAGTGATGCTCAGATGGCTGGCAGCAGCTGAGAAAGAGGGGGCGGGCTTCCTCCCCTCCCACAGGCCACTCCCCGAGCCCCTCTTCTCTTCTTACCTCCAAGCCTTTTCTCCACGCTCCTCCTCACCTCTGCTCTCCTGACCTTCCCATCCTTCAACACACCTCCCCAGGCAGCCTTCCAGCTCCTGGGTACACCTTCTACACTGCAGGTTTTGAAGGGAACGTGATAGAGCAGAATTGAGCAGAACAAGATAGGGCAAAGTAAGACAGAGCTGGCGACCAGAAACGACACGACAGAGCCAGAGCAGTGGGTCACGTCCAGCAAGCTGCAAGTGAGACGGGGCGCTCCATCCCCACAGTGGAAACAGCCATCCTGCATGGGGCCGAGTCCACTGCCAGGTCCACCCTTCTCAGTTGGTCCTTACAACCCACTTTGCAGATGAGGAAAACTGAGGCTCTGGATGAGTAAACTGCATATGCATTCAAAACTAGTAAGTGAGCCGGGCATGGTGGCGCACGCTTGTAATCCCAGTACTTTGGGAGGCGGAGACTGGAGGATCCGGGTTCACGGCCAACCTCAGCACACACATGCGCGCGCACGATCTCTCTCTCTCTCTCTCCTCTCTTTCTCTCTCTCTCTCTCTCTCCCCCCCCCCCAGTGAGGCCCTCCGCAACTTCGTGAGACCCGGTTTCAAAATAAAGCATAAAAAAAAATAGGGCCGGGGGTGTAGCGCGGAGGTAGAACGCACCTGCATTCAATCCCCGGTACCGCAAAAAAAAAAAAAAAAAAACTAATAAGTGATGGGTGAACTTTCTCAGGCCTCCTATGAGGCAGTTGACTCCATGCCTACTCTATTAACCCCACAGGGTCAGCACAGGCCCCTGGGCCTCCCTCTCCAGGCAGGGCTGCAGCCAGAGTCCCCAGGGGAAGGGAGGTTGGACCTGGAGGCTTAGTCAGGTCTGCCACACATACCTCCCCCTTGCTGGGCTCCTTCTCATTAGGGAAATTTTGTCCACGGGGTCGTGTGTGTGTGTGTGTGTGTGTGTGTGTGTGCGTGCGCACACGCACATGCCTGGTAGTAGGGATTGAACCCAGGGGCATTCTACCTCCAAATAATACCCCAGATCTTTTTATTTTTATTTTTTATTTTTTTGAAACAGGGTCTCAATAGATTGATGAGAGTCTCACTACTTGTTGAGGCTGTCCTCGAACCTGAGATCCCCCATCTCAGCCTCCCAAGTACTGGGATTATAGGCATGCACCACCACACCCTGCTATCTACTGGGTCTTAATAACCACTCAACAAAAAATGCCCTGGTGGTGAGCTTAGTAGGTGCTCAGAAAGATGTTTCCAAAAGAGTGACTGATGAGGCCTTGCACCCCATCCTGCCCTCGTCAACGGCAACTTTTCAGGGCATCGCCCTGGCTATAAGACTCTCCAGCCTCCCCCACGCAGAGTGCCAGCACTTGGGGTGCCAGTTTCACCCCCTCAAGCTGCCAACAGCCTAGATTTCTAGTAACCAACTTCAGTTCTCTCTCCTCCTCTCCAGCCCCTCTCCTCCCCCAGAAAATAGTCCTAAGCTGGCTGTCCTGATAAACCGGGGGCTTGGGGACTTTCTCCGAGTGCCTCATAAATGGAAGCGTCTCAGAGCGACGGCTCTTAGCGTTCAATGAGATTATATTTCTTATTTAAATAGCTGATTGGAGGATTGGTTTCAAAGTAAGACGCCGTATGCCCGTGGCTTCCTCTGGGCTCCCGGGGAGAGGCAATATTGTGTGGCATTGTGTAGCAGGGGATGCTGCTCTCACAGCTCCCCACTCCATTCAGATGCCTCCCGGATGGGGGAGCCGGCCAGTAGGGGATGAAAGCCACCCCCGCTCCTGGTTTGGGGAGCCAGAGATTATGCCTTTCATTCCAGAGTGCCTTCTCTAGGGCTCCCCACCACGCTCTGTACCAGTCGTCTCCCCTCTCAAAGCGGCGGGGAGATAAAAGACGGTGTGTGCGCTTCATCCCACCTCGGGGAAAGCTCAAATCGGTCTTTTGTCAGCAGAGGATAAGCACCACCATTTTAGAAGGATTGTTGTTCCAAGTGCTCTGTCGGAAGAATTGTGCAGGCCTCCTCCCACCTCACCCCCCCAACACACACACACATACACACTATTGCCAGGTCCTCTGGCCCCATGCTGGGCCCCGGGCAGGTGCATGCATCCTCCCAGATAGGTGTCGCACCTGGCCGGGAGTAGGGTGGCATCATCGTGGGGAGCAATCTCTAGCCCTTGGAAAGGGTGAGGTTTACCCAGGACCGAATTCTGCAGAAACTGTGCCGTAGGGACCCTGCGAGGACCCAAGCTCTTCGCTGAGAGCAAATTTTGCAGTTCATTGTGTGTCAAAATAACGTATTAGCAACAGCAGCGTCTGCACCAAGTGCAATCCCTCTCCTTTCAAGCCTTTGTCTGCCTGGGGCCGGAGGGGCTTGTCAGGGCATCTTTGAGACAGGCTGGTGGCCCCCGTCAAAAGCAGCCCCAGGATTTCGGCGACTGTCCCAGAGCCTCGGACAAGATAAAAGGCCAGTACTGGCCTTGAAGGATGCCTGGCTCTGTCTGCAGGGCCGGGTGGGGCTCCGATCTTCATTACCAGCGGCTGCAGCACAGAGGCGGGCGGTTTGGTATGCCAGGCACATCCAGCGCCTCGTGCATCCAGGGACCGCAATCAGGTAGCTGATGGGGATGCGAGTCACATCGCCTGGACCATTGCCGCCGTGAACTGATTCATGCTGCTGCTTTGAGGCGGAGAGAAGGGACAGCGGGGCCCAGAGACAACCAGCCTGGCTTTATTATACAGCTGCTGTTCTCAAGCGGGAATATTCCGGCCTCTCCTGCTCCCTCTCTTGCTGCCGAGGCAGCGCTGGCTGCCTACCTGCAAAGACAGTGCGCATTCTGGCCCCTGGCTCTGGCTGAACAATGGCATTATGCGATGCATAAAGAGTACCCGGGCAACGGAGACAGGCATGGCTTAATTCGCTCAGCGCCCAGTGGCTTTTGAACGCCCCTGCATTCAGCCTTTATCCCGAGCAGCCCTGGGCCTCCCCTACCCTTTATTCCCCAGCCCTCCCCACCACCATCTTTCCTCCATTCCTACCCAGGTCTGCAATGGAGCTGATGGCCATGAAATGAAAGACACAAAGGAAAGGGTGACAAGAAGCAACGTCCCTAGCCAGGAAAGACTCCTGGCTGTGGATAAGGAGACCGGGCTGTGGTCTCTGTTTTGCCATCAAGTCACAGGGTGGCCTTGGGTAAGTCCCTTTCCGACTCTGGGCTCTGGGTCTATGTCTGCAGATAAGAGAGATAGGAACATGGTCCCAGGAGGGTTTTTCCAACTCTGATATCCTAGGATTCGGATGCACATGGCTCGATGGCATTGTTCTGGTCTTACCTGCTGATCATATTGTTATCACTGATATTCTCCTTGACCAGGACTCAAGACCAGCCCACAGGCCAGGAGAGTCATGAGAGAGGCAAGCCAGGTGACTCCACCACCCACTGGTGCCACCTGCCCTGCCTGGAGCAGCAGCCCCAGCGAGCCCCGGCTTACTGTTGCAGGAAGGAGAAGCCCAGTCCTGCAAGACCTTCCAATTTTTTAGAAAAGAAATCAGGGCGGGCATGGTGGCACACACTTGTAATCCCAGTACTTGGGAGGCGGAGACCGGAGGATCCGGGTTCGTGGCCAGCCTCAGCTACTTAGTGAGGCCCTCCGCAACTTTGTGAGACCCGGTTTCAAAATAAAGTACAAAAAATAGGGCCGGGGGTATAGCTCGGAGGTAGTACACCCCTGGGTTCAATCCCCGGTACCACAGGAAAAAAAAAAAAGGAAAAGAAATCAGAAATGTGATCTTGTATGCAAAGTCACAATTTTAAAATGTTAGCTCAGTTTCTTGTAAACACTGGCAGGTCAAACAAAAATAATCAGAGGACATTATCTACCTGACAGGCTTCCGGATTAAGTCAAGACCTGACAGGCTACTGGGTATCTCAACTCCATGGACAGGAACCCTGCAGTTAAGCAATTCAGCATTCCTGGGACTGGACAAATTATACTGGTAATGATACCAGTCTTATTTTAAGTGTCTTATTTTAAGAAAAAAGAAAAGAAAACCAAAACCAGGTCTAGTGCTTTCAGATATCCTGCCATCTAGTATCTGGGCTAACTCCAGACCGATCCCTTTCCAGAAGTGAGAAAAATACTCCTACAAAGGCTGCTGGTTCTCACCCCTCACTGCCCCTGCCCCATCTCAGTAAGGTCTGCTGATACCCCTAGATTCCCAGCACCCATACCCCCATGTGGCCATAGAAACAATTTCACCATCTGAGTTCCCACTTGCCAATCCAGACTCTGATAGGACCTCAGTCTCCCCATCCTGCCTTCCTAATCTGTGCCCTCCCAGCAAGTGGCACTTCCAAGAGCGTCACATGAGGAGCCTAAGACCCAGAAGGAACCTCCGGGAACCTCAAGAAGACGTCTGCTCCGCGGAATCCCACACTGGCTGCGATATCCCATAAACCCAGCTTCTAAAAATATATCCTACAGCAGAGATGGCACATTTTCATAACATACACAGTGGTCTCAGAAGCCACACATTCATGTTGCTTCAGCAAGTATTGAACAACTAATATTTGCTGGCACTGAGGAAAAATATTAGATACAAGAAGCAGCTTGAAGGCTGGGAGAAAAGACAGACTTTCATACACACGTGCAGTTAGATAACAACCAGAGAGCAGGCAGTCTGGGCCTAAGTGCAGCCATCCTCTCTATTGATAGAGGGATCGCTGTATCACAGCACCACACTCCGCTATCAGAAACATCTTGGTCAGACATAGCATTAATATAGGAAGCAAGAGGCCAGCTCTCTGCTCATCACTGTAATACAAAATCAAAAAGCCTCTGCAGCCCTCCCGGGGCATGGATCAGATTGTTATGGGAGGTGAGAGGAGAAAGGAGTGATTTTTTATCTGTTTTCTAAACATACACGTGGAGGTGGGATGTGAGAGGGCTTGAATGGTCCACTGGGGAGCGGTCCTGAACTTGAGGAGAGCAGTAAGAACACTGAAAGAGACTTGGAAATAAGGTGAAAGAGGTTAATTAGGACCAGAATAGGATGGGCCCTGGGCAGACAGAAGAATTTGGATTTTATTCTGTGAACCATAGGGAGCCATAGAATGTTCATTGAGGGAGGGATTCTCTAACAAGCCTCCACTGGCTACGCACAGAGCAGAGTAGAGGCTAGAGGGTGGCCAGGAGGTGAAAGCAACAGACCAGGAAAGAGGACGCTGGCCTGAACCAGGGCAGCGGGGTAAAGGGGTGGAGAGGAGATGGATGTCAGAACCTGCAGAGGAAAATCCCAACAGCTTGGTAAGGGGCTGGGCATTGGGGGAGATGATCAAAGATGCCTGACATGTCAGGGAGGATACGACGCCAAACTCCAGAGGAGGAAGAACCGGCTTGGGAGGGAAGAAGATGGTTTTGGACTCTTGCCCTGGATGGGTGGTCAGCGAAGGGCTCCCGGGCAACCTCTGGCCTTGGCTATACGGGTTGGAGGGCCTTGGAAGAGTTTGCACAGGAAGGATGGTCTGGGCTCAGGGATGCCAGGCACCAGACTTTCTAAGATGGATAGGAAAGCCATCCATCCAGAAACGTTCCCAGTGCCTCTGTCTTCTGAGCCTGGGGCAGAGCTGTGTGCTGCAGCCTCTGGGGGCTGTGAGGCCCTGAGTGCCTGATGGGGACCGTAAATATTTGCCTGGTTGAGAGCCCCAACTGGAGGCGCAGCAGCAGCTCCTCCACACGTGGTAATCGACGCATCTCTCTCGTGGAGGGCTTAAAGAGGGGAAGCCATTTCAAGTGGTGGCACTTCACACTCACACTTGACATTCCCCAGGCACTCCACAGGCATTAGCTAATTAATCCTTGAGTCTGTTGAGCCCCCAAAAGCACTCCCGGAGGCTCCACTCCTGCCCACGGGCAGGGGCGTGCACGCCCTGCAGAGGCTCAGGAGCATCCCATGGGGGACACAGCCCTGCAGATAGCCGCTCGCCCACTCCCGCAGATGCACAGATCTCCACAGGCTGCCGGGCAAGTCAGAAGTAAGCTTGGAGGGAGAGCATCGCACTTCCTGAGAAAGAGAAGGAAGGACAGAGACTAGTGTCGACTCAAGTCCCTGCAAGTGTGGCTCACTGCGCATTTTATTTTTTCCCTAAGAATTTGGAGGGGGGTGTACTGGGGATTGAATCCTGGGCATTCTACCTCAAGCTATACCCCATTTGCCATTTTTTATTTTGAAACAGGGTCTTGCTAAGTTACTGAGGGCCTCATTAAGTTGCTGAGGCTGCCTTCAAACCTGTGATCTTCCTGTCTCAGCCTCCCAAGTACTGGGATTACCCACCCGTAAGGATTTTGATGTCTTCCCATTTAACCCTCAAACTGATCCTATGATATACGTACTTCCTTAGATTGGATTCTTCTAGGAGGAGCTGCTGAGACCAGGATCCAAGCAAGCGCAAGCAGTTCACTTGAGGGGTGACTTCAGGGAGCACCAGTCAGGAGAAGAAAAAGAGACAGTGAAGGAAGGAAAAAGAGCCAATTAAAGGGGTGTTAAGAGCACCCCATTACTGTGGGCACATGAGGCACTGGGGCTCTTGGGAGATCTAGGGAGCACCTGCTGAAGGCAAGGGACCTGGGGGATTTATCTTCCAGCTCCTGCCAGTCACAGGTGGAGGGTTGCTCCAGAAGAGTGGAGGACATCAACCCCCACGGTGTCTGGCTAGTGCCATGGACCTACTCAAATCACTCTTGGACAAAAACCACCGGTGCTAGGCAACGCACCATCACAATACTACCCGCTCCTGTTTCCATAGATGGAGGCCCAAGGCTCCGAGATGGGACCTAACTTGGCCAAGGTCACACAGGTAGAACGTGGCAAAGCCTAAATTTGAACCAAGCCAGTTTGCCCCCAAAGTCTCGGTTCCTTCCACTGCGCACCACCATCTTCCAAGTCCAGCTTTCCTTTTCTCCCTGGACACAGAAAACAAGGAACAGGCCTGTCTGCTAATGGCTCCCCCTTCCCCTAAAAGAGCCTCTCAGATGCCTGGCTCTCCCCAGCAAGTGTCCCTGAGATGAAGGTGCAATGACAGATCTCTCTACTGACAGAGCTTGGAACCAGGTGAGGTACCCTCTCCTCAGCAGCATTTGTTCCTGCTTAGCAAACCCCATATCTTTTCTTTGGTCTTTTAATTCATTTGATAACTTTGTGATGTGCAGACCTGCAGGGTTTCAAAGGACCATAAATTCCCCGTCCCCAGTGCCCCACTCACGCTGCTGGTTTGCGCGTTGTTTTTGCTTGCACAGGCCAGTGGTGAGTATTTATCACTGGCTGGAGAATTGGATTTGGCAGGAGATATTTCTGTGCATTTGGGGGATTCATTTGCCAAGCGTCTTTGCCAGCAGAAATGCTAAGGACGGCAGCCAGAGCAGGGGAGCTGGCAGCCTGGCAGAGGAGGGGGGCAGACCCTATTTTGTAGCTGGTTCTCTTACCCCATGGAGAAACTCCATATTTCTCTCTTACACCCCAGAGTGTGACTTCACCTTGCCCACACTGTCTTCTTCTTCTCAAACTAGCACTCAAACCACCAGGGTCCAGTCCAGGAGGACAGCTGGGGTCAAGGAGGTAGTGAGGAGGCCAGACAGAAAAAGCAGGGCACCTAGGAACCAGGGGTGTCTCCTTGGATGGGCACATCCCTGGGACCCTCCTACAAGGAATAGAGATTCCACAGTTGGGCAGGGGCAGCCAGCAATGAGTATCAAGGTCAGCCACAGATAACAAGCAAGACAGTGGGCAGAGATCCGGCCTGTGGACTGACCGGTACAAAGTTCATTATCATTCAAAGGTGTGCTGGAGGTAGCTTATACCACTTCTCAAGAGCCAAATGTTAAATTTTCACAAAGTTTACAAGCCAGTTGTTAAACACAACCACTATTGAAATTAAATCATATAAACTTACAATTATTTTTAAATCAAAGGTAAAAAAAAATACTCCAATTATTTTTGCTAGATTTTCCTGCGATTCATATTGCTGACTTTATTTAGGTCCACTGCATCTAGGTGATGGGACTTCTCTTTAATGATGGCTACCACTCATCTCTTCCCTTGCCACATTCAGCAGTGCCATGCTGGTAGCTTGAAATTGACCATGGTGATAGTATTAACACCAAGGAAATTGGCAAAAACTAAAAATTGGGTTTTTTGTTTGTTTTCACATGAAAGCCAGTGTTTACCAGCCTTTACCACCATACTACTGGTACTTGCTACCCTGGATCAAGCGCCTCCTCCCTACCTGGAACCATGCTTGATACCTCACATTCATTATGCTACCACCAGGGCAGCACACACCTGTATGGTGTGCCAGTTGTTGAGATACTGACTTTGCCCCAGTATCGTTGGTAAATAACAGCTATCCCAAGACCTCTGCATGTCTCCTTCCTCCCCAGCTGCCCTGCTCCTCCCCTAATACGTCTAAAGGTTTGCTCTCAGCCATGCTCTACTATAGCACCAGCGAGTATTGCACAATACAAGTTGTTCAATCTTTTTACTATAGCCTTTGCTTTCAATTATCCTACAAGTTGGGTATTGTCCTCTTTTAACAGAAGAGGAAGCAGAGGCTCTTAGAGAGAAAACAGCTTGCCCAGAGCCACACAGCTAGCAAAACCAGAGCCAGATGAAGCCCAGCCAGGGTTCCTAACCATTGGATGGCACCATCTCTCATCTGCAAGAAGGTCCAGGGGCTGCCGGCAGGGGCAGGGCTCTGAGTCCTGGGGAATGAATGGAGTGAGGTGAGGCCTCCTCTCAGGTTATCTGGGCAGGGCCATGGCGTCAGAGAGGGCAAGACCATGAAAAGGGGGGCTTGTCTGATAGATAAGGCAAAGCCTAGTTATAACTGAAATCAGATGGTATGTCATCAGAGAGGGCCCAGTGTCTAGGATGTCCAAGAGCCAGACTAGACCTCAGGATGAGGCCAGGGCTGTTCATGAGGCCCCAGGGCTGTGCCATAGACTTGTGGGGGCTGGAGTCAGACCTTCCTCTCTCGTCCCTTCTCCTCCCTTCCCCTCTGTGCCCAGCCAGAGCTCTCTCAGAAGTAACTCTTTTTTTTTTTTTTTACTAGGGATTGAACCCAGGGGCATTCTACCTCTGAGCTACACCCCCACCCCAATTTTATTTTTGTTTTGAAACAGGGTCTCACTAGGTTAATGAGAGTCTCACTATTTGCTGAGGCTGGCCTCGAACCTGCAATCCTCCTATCTCAGCCTCCCAAGTACTGGGATTACAAGTGTGTGCCACCACGCTCGGCCAGAAGTAACTCTTGAAGAACCACACCTACCCTCAGAAAGCTCACAGTCTGAGCTCAGGAGAAGATACACGTTGACACGAGTAACGCAATACTAAATATTTGATGATCAGCAGAAGTGAGGTCATAAAGCAGGTGTGTGGCAGAGGAACAACGGGGAAATTTCCAGAAACCAAGGACCAGATGCCGTCACCTATTAGGCATGTCATCTATTAGACAGCACAAAGATTTGCCTATTACTCCAATGCCCAGGCATAATATGTCCCATTGCAAGAATGAATCGCTAAGTTAGCAGTTTCCTGGAGAGAAAAATAGTGCCGTGTCACATACATGTGACAATGACAAGAGCCAGCCTGACTTCCAAAATGTGCCGCGTAGGATAGAATACACCCTCCTGCTCCAAGGTCACTGGGACAAAGGATGCGGCAGAGAGCCAACCCCTCAAAACTCCTCTTGCAATTCATTCACTCATTCATTCATTCAACAGATACTAGTTGAGAGCCCAGCGCCGGGGACGCGGCACAGGGCGGTGAATGACAGACTGGCTCCCTGCTCTCCAGAGCTCCCCGCTGAGGAGGACACAGCCATTACATCAGCACCACAAACAAATACACACTTGGAAAGAAGAATGGAGTTGAAAATGGCAGAACTGGATGCGGTGAGAGAAAAATGAAAGAGGAAGGGCCTGCTAGAAATAAGTGTCCAGGCGCCCTCTCTGAGGAAGCCCCCTGCAAGAAGGGCAAGGAGGCAGCGCGAGGAGGGAAAGCGTCACGCCCCCGAGGTGGAAGAGGCAGGGCACACAGGAAGCTGCAAGAGGGCTGCCGGGAACCGGGTCAGAGAGCCCCACAAAGCCAGGCCAGCTTAGCAGTGTGGGCTGGAGCCAGGGTTTGGGTTTTAATCTGAGTGCGGCTAGAAGAACGTAGATAAAAGCATCGTGCAGGGATGCGGCATATGCTGTGGGATTCTTGGAAGGCTCCTTCCGGGTACTGGGGTGACAGCAGTCAGCTGGGAGCAGGAGAGAAGGAGGGAACCAGTGACAGGCTTTGCAGTGGACCCGGCAAGTGATGACGGCAGCGGGACCAGGGTCGTCACCATAGAGAAGACGGAGTAGATTAATTCAGGCTTTGGAGAGAGCCAAGAGCACAGCGTGATTGATCATGGGGGAGAGAGGTAGCCCTCAGGTAGGCGGAGTTGCTGGTAATTAAAATGATGCTAGCCTGTGCGTGCTCCCTCCCCATCCAAGCAAGGTGGGGAAACCGCCAGGACACGAGTGGACAGCGGTAGAGGCCTCAGGACAACCCGAGAGAGCGGGTCCTGATGCTAGCTGAATGCTTTGCTTATCCATCCCCTATTCAGCAAAAGCCACCATGCATGACTGAGAAGTCACATACAAAAGAAATCCTGAGCAAGTGCAGACGATGAAGAAGACACCGCCGGCGTGTGGTCCTGGGAGGCTTCGCGGAGGTGGCAATGTCTCCCTTATATCTAAAGAAGCAAGTAGAATCTGAATAGGTGAGGAGGGGAGGAAGGGCCTAACCTGACAGAGGGACAGTGGGGGCAGAGTGGGAGAGTACACAGTAGAGAGGCGTTGGAGCCAGAAGCTGCTACATCTCCCCCCTTTCCCTGGACCCCGCGGCCTCTTTCTTGACTTCCCTACCTGACCCAGGTGTTGATGTTAGAGACATATCCTCTCATTCTTTTTCTTTTCCTTTTCTTTTTTCCCCCTTTTTTTTATTGTGGAGTGAACTCAGGGGCATACTACCTCTCAGGTACACTTCCAGTCCTATTTATATTTTATTTTGAAACAGGGTCTCACTAAGTTGCTGAGGCTGGCCTCAAACCTGCGATCTTCCTGCCTCAGCCTTCCAAATGCCTCTCTTTTCTTCTCTTTAAAAGCACTATAAAATTGACAGAGCCAGGTACGTGGTGCACACCCATAATCCCAGTACATGGGAGGCTGTGACAGAAGGATCACAGGTTCGAGGCCAGCCTCAGCAACTTAGCAAGACTCGGTTTCAAACTAAAAAATAAATAAATGTCTGTGGGTGTACCTTGAAGGTAGAACATTCCTGGGTTCAATTCCAGTACCAAAAAAAAAAGATATAATTGACATACAATAAACTGAACATAATTAAAGTGTACATGTTAATAGGTTCTGACATCTATAGACACCTAGGAAGCCATCACCACAATTAAGATAATGAACTTACCCCTCATCCCCAGAAAGTCCCTCCTCCCCTTCCTGCCAGACCCTGCCCTCATTCCCAAGAAAACCACAGATCTATTTCTGCTACTATCATATGCATTTTTCTAGAATTTTATATAAATGGAATCATATCATATTACTCTTTTTTTCTGGTTCCTTCACTCAGAATAATTATTTTGAGAGTCATTGATATTACCAGACATAATAGTATCTCACTCCTTTTTTTGACTGAGCATGATTCTGCTATATGGACACTCCAAAGTTCGTGTATCTAGTCACCTGCTGACGGATGTCTGGGTGTTTCCAGTCTTTGGCAATGACAAGTAAAGCTGCTTTGAACACCTGTGCACAAGTCTTTGTTCAGATCTATATTCTTTTTTTCTCCTGGGTGAATAGCTAGCTATGGACTGGCTGCGTCATATGGTAGGTACACATTTAACTTTGTAAGACCCTGTCGCACTGTTTTCCACAGCATTGCAGCTCTGGGCTTCCCACTAATGGTGTACGAGAGTTTCTGTGCCCCACATCCTCGCCAACACCTGGTAAGGTCAGTCTTTTCATTTTAGGATGTATGGTGGTATCTCACTGTGATTTAATTTGCCTTCCCTAATAACTAACGATGTTGAGCATCTTTTCATATGCTTCTTTAGTGAAATGTCCATTCAAATCTTTTGCCTGTTTTATTGTTATTGAAAACTTTTTATATATTATGGATACAAAGTCCTTCATCAGATACATGATTTATACATAGCACTCTTGGCAGTATCTTTCAAAGCGAAGTTTTTTATTTAGATGAAATCCAGTTTATCAATTTTATCTTTGATGGATTATACTCTCGGTGTCATATTTAAGAACTCTGCCTAGATCAGGGTCACAAATGTGTTCTTGTTTTCTTCTAGATGTTTTCTACTTTGGGTTTTACATTTAGGTTCATCATCCATTTTCACCTAATTTTTGTATATGTTGCAAGTTACAGATCCAAGTTCATCTTTTGCATATAGGTATTCAATGGTCCCACCATCATTCGTTTTTTTGGGGGGTTTTTTTTGTTGTTGTTGTTGTTTTGCGGTACCGGGGATTGAACGCAGGGGCGTTCTACCTCCACACTACACCCCCGGCCCTATTTTTTATACTTTATTTTGAAACCGGGTCTCACGAAGTTGTGGAGGGCCTCACTAAAGAAAGAGAGAGAGAGAGAGAGAGAGAGAGAGAGAGAGAGAGAGACAGGAAGAGAGAGTGAGAGAGCTGAGGCTGGCCACGAACCCGGATCCTCCGGTCTCTGCCTCCCAAAGTACTGAGATTACAAGCGTGCGCCACCACGCCCGGCCTCATCATTCGTTTTTAAAAGCCTGTCCTTTCTCCACTGAATCGTCTTTGCACCTTCGTCACAGTCACTTGTCCACGCATGTATGGGTCTATTTATGGATTCCAGTTCCATCCCGTCAATCTATCTCTCTATCTTGATGCCAATACTGCACTGTCTTGATTACTGTCGCTTTACAATAAGCTTTTAAATCAGGCTGTGTGGGTACTCCAACTTTGTTCTTTTTCAAAATTGTTTTGGCTATTCCAGGTCCTTTTCATTTCCATATGAATTATAGAATCAGCTTGCCAATTTCTACAATTCTCGTGCTGCCGCATACCCCTCTTTCTACTTGGAGCATTCGATAAGAAAACAATTGAAAGGGAAAATCTGAGCTGGGATGGATCCCATGACTGAACAAAGCAGGCACTCGGGAAGACTGAACTGAATTGAAGGAGTGATCTCCCCATCTCTAAGAGGGAGCGAGAGTGGTTTCGACCTTCAAACAAAGCCTCATGGGGCCAAAGGTGCTGGACACATGAGCCCTCAGCAAGGCTGTTCCCTTCCTCTGGACACCTGAGCATTGCCTCTCGTCCCTCCAGTAGAGCACCCTCTCTGATCTGATCTTTCAGGCTGCTGGATGTGGCTCTCACCCCAGGAAATTCTGAGATGGAATCTGCACCTTCCCTATCTGGGTAACTACAGAGTCCAGAACTCATAAGACCCAGCCCTCAGTAGACATTGTGGTGGGGAAGATCGAAGGGAAATGAAGAGGCATGTGCACTGGGAAGTCAAACAGAATAATAACAGCTGCGCATTGGCTTGATAGCTTTAAAGGCTTGTTTTGAGTCGGGCATGGTGGCGCACACCTATAATCCCAGTACTTGGGGGCTGAGACAAGAGGATCGCAGGTTCAAAGCCAGCCTCAGCAACTTAGCAAAGCCCTCAGCAACTTAGGTGAGACCCTGTCTCAAAATAAAAAAAGGCTGGATGTATGTCTTGGAGGTAGAATGGCCCTGGGTTCGATCCCCAATACAAAAAAAAAAAAAAGACTTGTTTTGAGAAGTGTCTAGAAATAATAATAACAATAATAGTAGCTCCCACAGAGAACCTCCCTGGCTAAGCTTTGCTATGCATGAATTTTCTCACTCTGTCCTCAAAACATCTGGTGTGCTAGGAGTATCATTATACCCATTTTCCAGATGAACTGAGGCCTATAGCACGAAAATAATTTTCCCAAGTCACATTTACAAAGGGCAGCACCAGAACAAGAATCCAAAGCCCACACTAGACAAAGCCCGGGGGTGATTCTGCCTTCAGGGATGGGAAGTGGAAACGCCCCACGAGTGTGTGCAGGTGGATGATTAACATGATTTAATGAGCCGCTCCAATGAGCCAGGGCTGTGCCCAGAACCATCTGACATAGCCATATGCGACACACACCCAAGGAAGATGCCTGCCTCTCCTCCAGCCAGCAGGGAGGCCACACCCTGGCCAGTGAGGGGAAGCCTTCAGTGATGGATTTGAAAACCGAGAGAAAAGCCCCAGGAGTGCAGTGCTTTGGGAAGAGGACCATCTGGCAGATTCCGAACCCCTGGAAGCTTCACGCACTGGCCTAAGCACAAGAGAGGATCTATCGGTTCTGGTATCACAGCCAGAGATGGTGTAGCTCCGGACACACCTGGATCAGGATGGAGTGTCCTCCACAGCTTTGTCCTAGGTGGCATTGATGTGGCCACCCAACATCCCGGCTTACGTTCCCTCTGCTTAGCATCCACCACTAAGAAAGTTTCCAGCAAAAGTCCCGCGTCAGGCTCTTCTTGTCCCAAGTAGGTCCGTTCCAGAACAGATCCATGAGGCCCCATCTGGTCAGGCCTGAGTTCCACGTCCACTCCTAGAGGCACAGGCGGAAGCCAGCCAGAGTCAACCACATTGCCTGAAAGCAGGAGAGGAAGGGTCCCCAAAGGAAAACAGACTTCACTGCCAGATGACAGTCAGCTCAGCAGGCAGAACGACAGGCAGACGTCCACTCGGTTTCTGGGGCCTGGAGAGCCAGGGCAGACCTGCTCCGTCCATGGCACCAACTGAGAAAGTTGTGTTTGTCTTGTTGGATGCTCCTCCTGGTATTGGTTTTCACCAACTCAGAGACATGTGCCAACTTTGAACCGCTTGACCCTCCTTCCCTGTCCCCTTCCAGACAATGAATTTCAAGGTCTGACACCTCCGACCTGGAGAAGGCACAGGCTTCTTTCTGTTTGAACAGTGATCTTATTTCAGATTTGTACACTCTTTTCCTCCATACACACACACAAAAAAAAAACCCTATATTTTCTTTCCTAAAATCAGGACACATAACTTAATATTTCCTACTAGGGACAATGGGAAGGGGTGCTTAGAATTAGGAATGTCTCTGAGAACCCAGGTTGTGTGGTGACTGTGCCCACTGTCCTCTACCCGGGCAGCAAGCAGACACACCAGGACTCAGTGCAGGGATCAGCAAGCTCTTCACCCTCTCACCCCTCATCCTAAACCCCAACAGGCCTGCAGGGCTTTTCCAAAAGCTATTGTTGCTCCGATTAACTGGACAGTTTGACACAGGACGGATGAGACTAACTGGACTACCATGACACCCATAACGAGTGACCAGGCCCCCAAACTCCTGGGTCTTATCTGGTCTACTATCGCCCAGCCTCCGGGGCAAAGGAAGCCCAAATGCAGGAAGGCGGGCCCCTCCCTCTTCAGGAGAACCAAGGGTGTAAGATGTTTGGCATGCAGCGGCAGCCACCGCAGCAAAAAAGGCAAGTTCAAAGGTAATTGGACGAGGAGTTTCCAGCACGGCTGTTCCCCCAGCAAACTGTTTCATGAATACCCATCGGGATTTGTCCATATGGACAGCAGAAGGGATCCTGCTGTTCTTTTGCTAATAAAAACTGTTGTGATTACATTTCCAGTCCTCTTGGAACAGGGCCTCCGTGGGGCCGCAGCATGGCGCGCCGGCTATGTGTCTTCCAGGCTGCGGGCAGCACCCCTCCCGCCACAGAGCCTACTGGGTACAGAAGGGGGTGCTCGGGAGAGTTTGGGGCTACAAAGGTGTGCAGGTGTATCTGTGACTGCGAAGCCTCACCCATGGCACACAAACACCGGAAAATTTTAATTAATAGAACGCCTTCCATAAATGGTTCCAGTGACCGGCTTTTTCCAGGTAATTAGAGGTTAATCTGCAGTGGCTTCTCTATTTCCACTTCCTCGTTGAAGTGCATTAGGTTAATCCCACCCCTACCCCATGCCTGAGTGCCAACCATTGTGCGTGTTAGGAACATCCTCCCCTAAATCTTTTTTTTTTTTTTGCGGTACCGGGGATTGAACCCAGGGGCGTTCTACCTCCGAGCTGCACCCCCAGCCCTAGTTTTTATTCTTTATTTTGAAACAGGGTCTCACTAAGTTGCGGAGGCCTCACTAAGTAGCTGAGGCTGGCCGCGAACCTGTGATCCTCTGGTCTCAGCCTCCCAACTACTGGGATTACAAGCGTGAGCCACCACTCCCGGCCTCCCCCAAATCTCTATCAAAATCTTCACATCCTCCCTGTCCAGAGTTGGTTCAAATGCTGCCTCCAGCTGAGGCGCGCCTGGACTCCCTGCCTCAAGTGGGGAAAATCCACCCCTGCTTTCCAGGAACTGTCACATGAAATGCTTACCACTGTCTTTCTGGGTCACAGGGTTGTGGCTTTTTGCCTTATCTCCCCTAGAAAACTCCAGCTCCACAAGGTGATTGAGGCCCCAGCCCTGGGATACAGTAGGTACACAGAAACTGTACACGAAATGAATGAATTGGTGCCACCTAAAGATGTAGGGGCCTGAGAACCATCAAAATTCAAGACCTCCAGAAGACCCAAAATTTGAGAGTTTTACAAAATAAATTCCTGATTTTCCTTATTGTCTTCATTCTCATAAAAGAATTAAACATTATCAAACGGCTCAATTAACGGGGTATATGTCAATTAAGAAAGTGTCCTCTGTATATCCAGACAGTGGGTACATACATGCCCAGGGGGCACACCAAAATACACACGCGCACTCAAGAACATATGTACACAAAAATATACCTGGCATCACGATTTTTTAATCTCCAACATACAAAAACTCTAGTTTGCAAGACTTAGTAAATAGAAAGTCATTATACCCCACACACCATTTTTTTTTTTGTACTGGGAATTGAACCTGGCGGGAAGGGGTTCTTCCTCTGAGCTACACCCCAGTCCTATTTTATTTTTTGTTTTGAAACAGGGTCTCACAGAGTTGTTGAGGGTCTTGCTAAGTTTCTGAGGCTGGCCACGAACCAGCGATCCTCCTGTCTCAGTCTCCCAAGTAATGGGATTACAGCTGTGCACCCCCATGCCCAACTCATTATTCCCCTTCTTGCTTCACCTAAGGATTCATCGCCGACCCCTCTCAGAGCAGGCGCTCCTGACACCTGTAAGTGTTTGTTTATTGACATCATCTGCTTAGCTATAAGGAGAGAAAGCTTCCACTGGCTTCCAACTTCACTTAAAGATAATCAAAAAGACAAAGAAGCATCACCAGGGGATCGAATAAAGCCAACGGGGAGATGGAATTCTCTTTCCAAAAGGCTTTCCATTTACACACAACTTGGTAAAACAAAGGTGTCATAGACCTGGAAGGTCCCCAAAGGCTCATGTTGATTGCTCGGTCCCCAGCTGGTGGCGCTGTTGGGCGGTGCTGGAAATGTAGAGGGTGGGGCCTATTTGGAAGAAGAATGGGGTCCTCAGGGAAGTGCCCTTGAAGGCTATATCCTGTCCCTGTCTCCTTCCTCCATATCCTCTCTCTCTCTCTCTCTCTCTCTTTCTCCCCCCCCCATTCAGCTTTTCAGCCCCCATGACGTGAGCAGCTTTTGTCCACCACACCCTGTCTGCCATGATGGTCTGCCTCAGGCCCAAAGTGATAGGACCAAGCAACCGTGAACTGTGAGCCAAAATAAAACTTTCCTCCTGATGTGGAGAAGTAGGAACTCTACTACACTGTTGGTGGGATTGCAAATTAGTGCAACCGCTTTGGAAAACAGTGTGGAGGATCCTCAGAAGAATGGGAATAAACCTACCGTATGACCCAGCGATACCACTTCTAGGCATCTACCCCAAAGAACTAAAACCTAATTACCAGACTAATGCATGTGTATCTATGTTTATAGC
>PVJS01008093.1:0-54164 GCA_004027185.1 Glis glis | reverse complement strand
GCCGGGGGTGTAGCTCGGAGGTAGAATGCCCTTGGGTTCAATCCCCAGTACTGCAAAAAAAAAAAAAAAAAAAAAAGGGAGATGGAGTTTGTGGCTCTATTCCTAGAAGTTGAGAGTGGAAGTCTAGATGTTAGTCTCAGCTCTTTTTTCTAAGAACGTGTGATTCGTCCTCCCCGGGACCATCCCCACAGAGGAGAGACAGAGACAGACCCGTTCTTCACAGCTCGGCACTTGGATACTCAGAATAGTCTGAAATCCTCGCCTAGCCCCAGGAGGCAAGATTTCTGTTACTCTCCTGCTTCAGGTGCGTGAATAGCTGTGCGGAGCGGCTGTATTCAAACCATGATTCTCACCCCACCCCCACCCCGAGCCCTTTGGTGCCCACCTGTATGCCTTTCTCCTATAGTCAGTAAATCTTAGCAAACTACACTGACATGGGTATTGGGCCCCAGCTATCAACATTGGGAGCAACACATTAAAGGACTTTTGAGGCAGATATAATGACAGTAATGAGTCTTGTGCATGGATGAAGATAGCACAATGCGGGCCGGGCGTGGTGGTGAACGCTTGTAATCCCAGTACTTTGGGAGGCAGAGACCGGAGGATCCGGGTTCGCGGCCAGCCTCAGCTCTCTCTCTCTCTCTCTCTCTCTCTCTCTCTCTCCTTGTCTCTCTCTCTCTACTTAGTGAGGCCCTCCGCAACTTCGTGAGACCTGGTTTCAAAATAAAGTATAAAAAATAGGGCTGGGGGTGTAGCGCGGAGGTAGAACGCACCTGGGCTCAATCCCCGGTACCGCAAAAAAAAAAAAAAAAAGAAAAAACAAAGATAGCACAATGAATAGCATGTTTACGTGTATCACAATGTACCAATTAAAACAAACAAGCAAGCGAGCAAACAAACAAACCTAAAATCCAGGGCCAAGCTCTGTGCACCAGCAGAGGGAAGCAGTAGCTGAATGCTCACAAAAGGGTCATGGATCCTAAAGTTAAAGGGACATAGAGTCCAACCCATCTGCCAAGACACCAAGTCCATTTCTAGTGGCCCCGATGTGGTCATTTGGCTTGAACTTCTAGGGTCAATTATACCAGGACCAACCATGGCAATCCTTTCCAGAGTTTTCCCTCATACAGAGTGGGGAGCTTCTTTTGGTGCTTTGACTCTTTGTCCTGTTTTAACCCTTTGAGCCTGGTTTTGAGTCGTAGGCACCAGAACCATGTTCCCCTAAGTATTCTCTTCATACCTCATGAGACTCAGTTTCCAGATTTTTGACATCCTGGCCAACCCCCTCTGGATGAGATTTTTGTCCAGAATCTGATGATCTGGACACATCATTCATGAATTTGACAAGAGATTTTGGTATGTATTGACTGGAGGTCAAGAGTGCAAGTTTCAGAATCAGGCAATACTGAATTCACGTTCTGGTTCCACTACTTAATAGCTGTGTAACCTCGGGTTAAGTGACTTAGCCCCTCTGAACTTCAGTTTCCTCCTCTGTAAAGTGAAGATAAAAATAATAGCCCTGTCACAGAAGATTAAACGACACAGTGCATGTACATGAAGTCACATGGAGCCTGGCGTATGGTAAGTGTTCCAAGTTTTGGAAGCTACCTTGGACTGACAGAGGATGCATACTGAGCTGTGCTTAGCTAAAAGCCAAGGGTCTTTTCACATCAACTGCCGACATTTATCCTTATTAAACTCCGCGTTGTCAGTTGCAGCCCATTGTCTCATGCTGTCAACACTGACTCTGTCACTGTACATGAGCCTTCCGACCTGCTCAGTCCCCTGAAAATCCTGTGACATGCCTTTTAAGTTCTCTCTCTTTTTTCCTTCCTTCCTTCCTTCCTTCCTTCCTTCCTTCCTTCCTTCCTTCCTCCCTCCCTCCCTCCCTTCTTCTTTCTTCCCTTTTTGGTTCTGGGGATTGAACCCAGGGGCACTCTATTTCTGGCTACACACCAGCCCTTTTTATTTTTTTATTTTTGAAACAGGGTCTCCCTAAGTTGCTGAGGCTGGCCTCGAACCTGCTATCCTCCTGTCTCAGCCTCCCAAGTCCCAGGATTACAGGTGTGCACCACCGCGCCTGGCTGCCTTTTACGTTTTCATTGGAGTTCTTGCTCCAGTCTGATGTCAACCTGTTACTCAGGATTCTTTAGGCCCAGCAGTTTGGCCAGCACACAGGTTGCTCAACTCTAGCCCACACTGGCACCTCAGAGTGAGAAATTATTCCCCCCACCACCGTGAGATTTTGAAGACTCCAAAGAAAAAGTGGATTTATATTCAATTACTTCTGTTCAAGAGGCTAGGGAAATGATAAGACCTTTTAGGAAGATTGCACTCAAAAAGTGGTCAACATAAACTTTGAGCACTGGACAGTGTAAATACTTCATACTCATCTGTATTTTTCCATGTGGCCTATACTTTTTCTCTACTAGAATGGAAACTTTTGAAGATCAGGAACCTTTTCTATCATTCCATATCTCTTCTTAGCGCCTGAGTACTGCTGAGAGAAGACACTTTAAAGTTTGCACATGACCTTTTTTGGGGGGGTACTGGGATTCAACCCAGTACCCTTTTTTATTTTTTATTTTTATTTTTATTTTTTTGCGGTACCGGGGATTGAACGCAGGGGCGTTCTACCTCTACGCTACGCCCCCCGGCCCTATTTTTTATACTTTATTTTGAAACCGGGTCTCACGAAGTTGCGGAGGGCCTCAATAAGGTGAGAGAGAGAGAGAGAGAGAGAGAGAGCTGAGGCTGGCCGCGAACCCAGATCCTCCGGTCTCCGCCTCCCAAAGTACTGGGATTACAAGCGTGCGCCACCACGCCCGGCTTTTATTTTTTATTTTGAAAGAGGGTCTCACTAAGTTGCTAAGGCTGGACTTGAACCTGAGGATCCTTCTGTCTCAGCCTCCCAAGTACTGGGATTACAGGTGTGCACCGCTGCGCCTAGCTGCACACAACTCTTATTACCTTCTGGCTGACAAGTTATCACCATAAGAAGTAATGATTTATATGTACTTATGACGGTTAATTTTGTGCGGCCACTTGAGTGGCCAGGAGATGCCCGGATGAAACACTGTTCCTGGGTGTGTCTGTGAGGCGTTTCTGGATGAGAATGACATTTGAACCTGTGGACTCAGTACAGCAGATGGCCTGTCCCCATGTGGACGGGCATCATCCAACCCTGTGAGGGCCTGCAGAGAACAAGAGGTGGAGGGAGTGGGAATCTGCCCCTTGGCTCTGGCTTTACTACTTGAGCCGGGACCTCTCACCTGTCTCCTGCCTTTGGACTGGGGTTTACACCATGGGCCCCCCCGGTTCTCAGGACTTTGGACTCACACTGAATTACACCATGGGCTCTCCTGGGTCTCCAGTTTGCAGATGGCAGATCATGGGATGCTGAAACCTCCACAGTCCAGTGAACAGATTCCTCATACTGAATCTATCTCGACCTGTATTTACATCTGTAACTGTATCTATATCTATCTCATTTCCTTATCGGTTCTGTTTCTCCGTAGAACTCTAATACAGCTAACATCTAGCCTCGGACAGTAGGAAAGTCAGAAGGGTCAGAAATGAGCTTCAGGAGGGCAGAAATTAAGTTTTGTTCATTTTTGTCACCCTCAGGGTACTGCTCCATCCCATATTGCACATGGTACATACAGAACCCAGAAAAGATTTTCCAGAATGTTGGGTGAATAACATAAGGGCAAAAGGCCCAGTCCCAGAGCTGTATTGATCTAATTCACATGGCTTCCCTCATGTAGAGATTACACTACACCATCAAGAAACTGCAGTCAAGAACCATGAAGCCAGGCGTGGTGGCACAGGCCTGTAATCCTAGTACTTGGGAGGCTGAGACAGGAGGATCCCAGGGTTAAGACCAGCCTCAGCAACCTAACAAGACCCTGTTTCAAAAACAAAATAACAAAAAGGGCTTGGGGTGTAGTTCAGAGGTAAAATGTTCCTGGGTTCAATCCCTAGTACCATAACAAACAATCAAGCAAAACCAAACTCAAAGAATCATGAATTGGAGCTGGGCATGGTGGTACACGCCGGTGATCCCAGTACTTGGGAGGCTGAGACAGGAAGATTACAGGTTTGAGGCCAGCCTCAGCAACTCAGTGAGGCCCTCAGTAACTTAGAGAGATCCTGCTTTTAAAAGAAATAGGGCTGGCAGGGTGTAGCTCGGAGGTAGAATGCCCCTGGGTTCAATCCCCAGTACCAAATAAATAAATAAATAAATAAATAAATAAATGGAAAAAAGCCATGAATTGAGGGCTGAGGCAAGGATGGAACTGGGCTATGTACAGGTTGTAAGACATCACACATCCCAGAGGGGGTGAATCTTGGCAAAGAGAGCTCATGTCTATAAAAAGTTTATATCTGCTATGTAGCATTTAAAAGAGAAAAACATAAAATAGGCTCAAAGGGTAGAGATCAATATTTTCAGCTGAAGTCTTTGAGAAGGCTTTACCACAGAGAGTAATTGAACAGGATTTTAAAAGTTGAAGGAGCTGGGCATGGTGGCACATGCCTGCAATCCCAGTACTTGGGAGGCTGAGACAGAAGGATCGCAGGTTCATAACCAGCCTCAGCAACTTAGCAAGACTCTCAGCAACCTCGTGAGACCTTGGTTCAAAAAAAAAAAAAGGGTTTGGGGTATAGCTCAGAGGTAAAATGCCTCTGGGTTCAACACACACACACACACACACACACACACACACACACACACACACACACTTGAAGGAATTGGAGAGAACGAATGATCCATTTGTGGCAAGGGGATGGTCAAGCACAAGTTGGCTTCGGGGCATGACATGCAGATGATTTTGGGGAGGGTCCTGAATAGCACTAGCTTAGTTTTCCCCGTGCACCATGGCACAAGGTGGTGTGGTGGTAGAGTAGGTATTTTCTCTGTAAAGTTAATTTGCCCACAAGGGCTATATCCCAAGTCCTCTCCCTTGTTGGCATTTTCCTTTCATCTGAGCTAAGAAGGTCAGCTAAACAGACTACATTTGGTCTAAGCTGTTCCCTCTAGCACAACTGCTAAATACCACTGCCGGCCAAAGCCACTTCATAACAAATGGATGGATTAGGAGTTTTTACTTCAAATGATGAAACACCCCCTCCCCACTCCGCCAGCCGCCAGCAATAACAGCCCCTAACCCTCAGGACGGATTTCCTTTTTTCTCCACAAAGTTATGTTAACCCTGCAAACTGCTGTCTCCCCAACTCTATCCTTTTGGCCTTCGGAGAACTGTTGCCTAACAACGTCTCTCCATTGCAGAGGGCTGACAGGGCCACCCCGGGGATTTCCAGTGCAGGCAGCCCTTGGAGAAATAGAGACATCCTTCGTCTACTTTAGGGCCAATGCCTACTGTTGGCTTTGGGGCTGCCTGTAGAGAAGGACAAACATTAAGTCTCTTAATAAATAGTTACCTCGCTTTAGAATGATACTTAGGATTCTGTTCTTTCTAAATTTCATTATTTTTTTCTCTATCCTCTAGTTTCAACCTCTGTGACATTTTGGTTTCATGATTTTAAAGAGAAACCTGCAGAATGAGTTTGCATACTTCTCTTAAGAAAAGTCATGTTTTTTTTTTCTTTGTTTTTGGTACTGGGGATTGAACCCAGTACCTACCTCTGAGTTACACCCCAGCCCTATTTTAGTTTTTGTTTTGAAAGAGGGTCTCATTAAGTTGCTGATGGCCTTGCTAAGTTGCTGAGGCTGTCCTCCAACCTGAAATTCTCCTGTCTCAGCCTCCCAGGTACTGGGATTATGGGCATGTGCCACTACGCCCAGCAAGAAAAGTCATGTTTAAGGTTGATTTTTCTTTTAGACATGCACAAAATGAGGGAAAAAATCAGTGACTCCCTGGTGAATCTGGTCATAGATTAGCTCATATATGGGTCTCCAGGACTTTGGAGCTGTACCCTAGCTCCAGGGATAAAGGAATTGCTCAGAGTTTTGGGGATCTTATCCTTTTTGGAGAGTCTGATGCCATGACTACTCAATGCCACACATACATGCCAAAAAGAAAGGAAAAGAAAAGAAAAGAAAAAGAAAAAATAATGAAATTTTTAAAAAAGGAAAGAAAGAAGAAAAAGAAACCCAAGACAAAAACTGGTCAGTCAAGTCTATCCTGTAGAAATACAAAACGTTCATTTGCAGTCAAGTACAACTATTAGGGGGTCGTCTAATTCTATCTTTGGGCTTTCAAAAAAGTTCTGCTATCCAGGGTTTAGACATCCCAGAGGCCCAGCATTCTTCTTCCTTAATCATATCACAGAGATTGCGAGACCCACAGTTCTTAGTAATTACCCCACAGGTTGATAACATTGTGAAGCCACATGATAATTGACGTAATGTTTTTATTTTGATATAGTAAGCAAGAGTATGAATTTTGAAATCTAGTAGGTATAGGGTTGAATCCAGTTCTGCTACTTCCTTCTTTGTGATTTTGGGTAAATTTCTTAGCTCTCTGAGCCTCTTTCCTCACATGTAAATTGGAAATATTAACAGCCACCTTGTGGAGACCTTGGGGGTACTGAATTAAGTAGCAAACACAGCACTCTGGTATAATGCATGTTTCTCTTTTTTTGTGGTACTGAGGATTGAACCCAGGGGCATTCTACCTCCGAGTTACACCCCCAGCCCTATTTTATTTTTTGTTTTGAAACAGGGTCTTGCTAGGTTGATGAAAGTCTCACTATTTGCTGAGACTGTCTTTGAACCTGCGATCCTCTTGTCTTAGCCTCCCAAGTACTGGGACTACAGGCGTGCACCACAGCACCTGGCTATACCTGTTTCTTTTAGGCATTCAAACATTTGCTCCCTCTGTTCCTCCTTCTCTGCTCTGCTACCCTTACTGTTTTTCTTTTTCTTTTTTTGTGTGTGGTACTGGGGATTGAATTCAGGGGCATTCTACCTTTGAATTACACCCCCAGCCCTTTTTGTTTTTTGCTTTGAGACAGTCTCCACTAGGTTGCTGAGTCTTGCTAATTTGCTGAGGCTGTCCTCGAACCTGCAATCCTTCTGTCTCAGCCTCCCACGTACTGGGATGACAGGCACGTGCCGCCACGCCTGGCCTCACTCCTCACTCTGTTCATTCTTCATCAGAAACTCTAAGCAGAGAGCAGGGGCCAGAGCAAGACAATGCAAACAGAGCCAGATGTTCATGGATGAGGACCGTCATCCATCTCGCTCCTATTTTGGCCATTTTTTCTCTTCCTTAATTTGTGGCAGATGTAAATGTTTACCCTGAAATTTGGCTGCAACCTGGGCCGGATATTGACAATTTCTGTTTGAGCTTTCGAGAAGCCCACAGCCAGTGAACAGAGCAGGCAGACTCAAGGGAGAGAGTGGTCAAAGAAAGATCATGCAGAATCTGGGGTCGAGGAGGAAGAGACAGAAATGTGTTTTTAGAGGAGTGGATGAAAGCTCGTCAGGACTCAGGGACCCACAGTAAGTCTCGGTCGACAAACACTGATCGAGCACTTTAGGAGATATTCCACAGATGGGAGGCCGACTCCTGCCCTTGTGTTCTTATAGTCTAAATGGACCTAGGAGAGGCTGACAAAGACCAACTGCATCCTGCTTACAGGCACCCATAATGCAGCTCCTCAAAGGTTTCAAAGCGAGAAGAAATTGGATGTGTTTGATCAATGGAGGCTTCCTGAAAGAGGCAAGTTTTTTTTTTTTTTTGGTAGTGGGTACTGAACTCAGAGGCATTCTACCTCCAGGCTATCCCTCCAGCCCCTTTTTTTTGTTGTTGTTTTGAAACAGTGTCTCGCTAGGTTGCTGAGAGTCTGGCTAAATTGCTGAGGCTGGCCTCCAGCCTGCGATTTTCCTCTCTCAGCCTCCCAGGTACTGGGATTACAGGCATGCGCCACCACGCCTGGCTAAGAGGCAGGTTTTGAGCCAAGTTTGAAAGAGATGAGGAGCACAGGCCAATGGGGAAGAATTCAGGGTCTGGCACAGCAGGTGCAAGGCCTGGGGCTCTGGAGTTATTCCCATGAGTGAAATGCACTCTTCGCAAGTGCTCTGTGAACCTCTACCCCCCCTCCCCCGGAGCCCTCCTTCCCCTGGTCCAGGCCAAGCAGAGGGCTGGTTCCCAAATGTCTAACCTCGCTGGATCGGAGAACTCCAAAGAATGGGTAGAGGAAGGCGGGCACCAGGGCTGCAGCTCCAAGAGGCACTGCCTCTGACACCCAGTACACGGCGGTCACGATCAACACGTACGCGCAGGCCGCCTCCTGGAAGGGGAGGAGAGAGGCCGTTAGACATGACGACAGTCGCCGCCACCCAGAATCTGAAGGGACCCAGGGCAGAGGCAGTAGGCACTGCGACTCCCACGTGGGCACCAGGATTCAGCACTGGGAGGTGCAGCGCCAGCCCCTGCAGGCTAGTGAGGTAGACACGTGCTGGGGCCCAGCCTTTGTGGGTGAGGTTAGGGCTGCTCCTGGGGGACTCATGCCTGGCACGTGGTTTGCACTGGGTGCAGCAAAATGGCCACAGGACTGAGCAAATACCACACAGCTCTGCAGGTTCTTGGATCTGCAGCGGGTGGGGGTTCAAATGAAGCGCAGAATCCAGACCCAAGATCACACACTGCAGAGCTGGAGTTGGAAGCTTTGATTCTGGCTGGGGCATAGCATATTGGTGATCAGACACTAGAGATTCTTGGGGTGGCTGAAGATGGGATCGATATGTGTGACTCGTTCACATGGGAGCTCTGAGATCAATACAGGAATGTAAGATAGGAGGATACAGGGGTGTTAGGATGTGCCTGCCCTGAGAGGGGCAGATCGGCAAGAAGTGAGTTAAAACCATCCAGAAAGTTCTTCCATACTGTGTTCTCATAGCCCCGGCGGTCTGGGATGTGTCTCAGAAATATCCCAGGGAGGCCAGCAAGGCCTTGAGTCCAGACCCCCCTCCAGCCTCACCCCATCAGAGCAGCTTTCATTTGACTTATACACCAACGTTATATGCAAAATTTTATTTAAAAATATGAAAAGACTTCATTGCTTTAAAAGCGAACAAATGAAGTTAAATCCCCCTGCTTCAGACTATTTGCCACAACAATTTGATTCAGTAGTAAACTTTCCTTTCTTCCTTCCTTCCTTCCTTCCTTCCTTCCTTCCTTCCTTCCCTTTCTTTCTTCTTTGTTTCTTTCTTTCCCTCCCTTCCTTCCTTCCTTCCTTCCTTCCTTCCTTCCTTCCTTCCTTCCTTTTTTCTCTCTCTCTCTCTTTCTTTTTTTTTTGAGGGATAAGGTCTCAGTATGTTGCCCATACTGGTTTCAAATTCATGGGCTCAGGCGATCCTACTGCCTCCACCTCCTGAATCGCTAGGACTACAGGTGTGCCCATCACACCTAGCTGAGCAGTAAATTTTAATCCAATAAATAGTTAGGCAAGAACTGATTGACTATTTCCCCCTTCAGTGTTCAATCTGAGGTCCTATCATGGTGACCCAGCATTGCGCTGGTGAATCCCTCCCCTGGGGGCCTCTTGGAAGAGTTAGTAAAGGGCCGGAGGGAGCAGGTGGGGAGGAAGGAGATGGTGGGGTGGAGGGATGGGGAGATTGTTCTGGAAGGAATAAGCATGGACTCTGGAGGAAGAAGCATGGACTCCTAACTCAGCCCTTCACAGCCATGGCTCTCATGGACTCTGGGCTGCACAGTTCTTTGTTGCGGGGCCCGTGCTGTGCAGTGCAAGATGTTCAGCAGCATCTCTGGTCTCTACCTACTAGCGACAATAGCGCCTCTCTCTCTGTGACAACCCAACATGGCACTCATTGCTCTCAGAGTCCACTCCACCTGCCCGATGCCATGGAAGCACCTATAAAGGGAACGGGGCCACCCATCTGGAAGGGGAGACTTTCCCCAGCCCACTCGCTTTGCTGTTGTGCACCCGAGGGGTGCACAGGGTGAATAAGTACCTCATTCTTCTCCAATCCCACTCTCCGTAAGCTTGGCCTCTAGGGACACTGATTGCCCTGAACGGCGCAGGGGAAGGTGTTGAGGAAGCTCGAGGCTCGCTCTTGGGGGAGGTCACCACCCAAGGTCTTTTTTTTTATGTTTTGGTGGTACTTGGGATTGAACCCAGAAGCATTCCATCTCTGAGCTATACCCCCAACCCTATTTTATTTTTTATTTATATTTTTGGTGGTACTGGGGATTGAACCCAGGGGTACTGTACCTCCAAGCTACACCCCCAGCCCTATTTTTGTTCTTTATTTTGAAACAGGGTCTCGCTAAGTTGTGGAGGGCCTCACTAAGTAGCTGAGACTGGCTGCGAACCTGCGATCCTCCTGTCTCAGCCTCCCAAGTACTGGGATTACAACCATGCACCACCATGCCCAGCTTATTTTTTATTTTTTGAAACAGAGTCTTGCTAAGTTGTGGAGGGCCTCCTCACTAAGTTGCTGAGGTTGGCTGTGAACCTGGGATCCTCCTCTCTCAGCCTCCCAAGTACTGGGATTACAAGTGTGTTCCACCACATCCGGCTCCAAGGTCTTAATAATGGTAACATCACTGAGCTGCAGGGCTCAGAGGGCCATTATATAGAAAATCCAAGTGGACTGTGGCTTCCTCAGTTTTCACACAGTTCTGAACCATCAGGGCTCAGTTCTGACCTGCTATGAGTCTAACTACTGACCAAGAACCTGACAAATCAGCCGGGTGTGGTGGTGCATGCCTGTAATCCCAGTACTTGGGAGGCTGAGACAGGAGGAATGCAGGTTTGAGGCCAGCCTCAGCCATTTAGCAAGGTCCTCAGTTACTTAGTGAGACCCTGTTTCTCCCCCCTCCCCCAGAAAAATAGGGCTGGGGGGTATAGCTCAGAGGTAGAATGCCTCTGGGTTCAATCCTCAATACTAGGGAAAAAAAAAGCCTGACAAATCCTGTTCTATTTATGGCCCCTTGAGTTCAGAACAAGCTCTTCAAACTTTTGCATGAAAGTTAATAAAAGGTGGCTGTAATCAGTGGGGGCTGGCAGGAGTGATTAGCCAGCTGGCTGGACAGGACCTTGCTCCCTCCTGATATTCCTGGATTATGGGGTTGGGTTGGGGTTGGGACCTGGGTGGCTGGTTGTTGACTGTGACTCCCACTGAGATCGCCTGTGAGGCCACAGATCAGAGAAGGGATAAAACATTTGGAAGTGCTGATAAGACAATGGCATCAATGGGGGGGGGGCTCCAAGAAAGCAATTTGGAGAAATACCCTCTTTGTTGTAGACTAAAGCTACCTAAGGAGTCCAGAGCTCACTGAAGCCCATTTATGCTCATCTATTTTCTGGGAAATGACTGGTGACGATAAAGGAGGAGAATGTCACTGGGAATCCCTTATCCTGGTCATTACAGGGCCACAAGTAAAGGAGGCAGGGAGAGAAAGAAAGAAGGGAGTGAGATTTTCCTTCAACCATGCACCTATGTGTGTGTGTGTGTGTGTGTGTGTGTGTGCGCGCGCGCGCGCGCGCGTGCGTGTGTGTGTGTGCGCGTGCGCTCACATGAGCATTACTGGGGATTGAACCCAGAGACATTCTACCTCTGTGCTACACCCCCAGCCCTTTTTTATTTTTTTGTTTTGAAATGGGGTCTTGCTAGGTTGCTGAGTCTCGCTACGTTGCTGAGGTTGTCCTTGAACCTGTGATCCTCCTGTCTAGCCTCCCAAGTACTGGGATTACTAGGCATGTGCCACTAGGCCTGGCTCCCATGCACCATTTTGAATGAGGAGGATCTGGGTAGGCTGAGATAAACTTTTCAATTATAAACATCATTAGGAATTGGAGCAGGTTACTAGAGGAAGTCCCTGGGCCATCCTCACCCAGCAGTATTAAGAACAGTATTAAAACGAACACTATCATTTTTTATGGACTTTCTTTAGAGCAGAAGAATGGACAAAAGACTTCTTTAGAGGACCTATTCATATAGTCCCATTTAGTTCACCCATGGAACCTACATCAACTTCCTTTTGTCCCTTCCCAATCTTAAAAGTCAGTAGGCGAGCCTGGATTCACATAGCCCGAGACACTCTGCAATGTTCTTTTCCAGGAGTCTGGTGTCCCTGCAGCTGGCCCATGTCTGGCAGGGGGCTCAGTTAGTGTTGGCTGGACTGGACTGCTCTGCTGGCTGGCAGGTCTCTCTGATCTTACTGGGGAGGATATACTGGACCCCCAGACCCCATGTCAAAGCTGCTAGTCAGCAGGAATGTGGGAGTTGGTGGGTGTTCATGGAATGCCTTTAAGGCACAGTGTTGTCAACTCTTTTTTGCTGCTCTTTTTCTTTTTTCTTTTTTCTTTTTTTTGCGGTACCGGGGATTGAACTCAGGGGCGTTCTACCTCCGCGCTACACCCCCGGCCCTATTTTTTATACTTTATTTTGAAACTGGGTCTCACGAAGTTGCAGAGGGCCTCACTAAGTAGAGAGAGAGAGAAAGAGAGACAGGGAGAGAGAGAGAGAGAGAGAGAGCTGAGGCTGGCCGCGAACCCGGATCCTCCGGTCTCCACCTCCCAAAGTACTGGGATTACAAGCGTGCGCCACCACGCCCGGCACCTCTTTTTCTTTTTTAAGGAGAGAATTTAGCTTGGGTCATTGGGGTGCAACTTTTATCCCACTGAGGACACTGAAGAAGGGCTTAGTGATGGATGTCCCCACTTTTTTGTCATACTAGGGATTGAACCTGGGGGCATTCTACCTCTGAGCTACACCCCCCAGCTCTATTTTATTTTTTATTTTGAAACAGGGTCTTACTAAGTTGTGGAGGGCCAAGATAAGTTGATGAGGCTGTCCTCGAACCTGTGATCCTCCTGTCTGAGCCTCCCAGGTCTGTCTGGGATTACAAGTATGCACCACCATGCCCAGCGCAGATGTCTCCTCTTGTATCCTCCTTTTGTGTGTGTGTGGTACTGGGGATGGCACATAGGGCTTCCTGCATGGGAGGCAAGCCCTTTACCACTGAGCTGCACCCAAGCCCTACTTTCTTCTTCTGTAATATAGACAGTCTGGAACTCCTGTTTTACAGAGCTGAGCAAGAAGAAGGGGAAGAACATTTTTATCTCTCCTAAAATATAGCTGTGGCTTGTCACTTTGAAGAGCCACCCAAACTTCAGGGCAGGAGCTCCTGACCTGGTGTGTGCTCAGGCACTTCTCTTGACTCCAGCCCAGGGCAAGTGAAGCCATTCAGGAGGTTTACGAATTAAACATCAAATTCTACATGTTTGATGCAAGGGCTGAAGGATGGGTACGAGACCTAATCAGTGTTGGGCACCTAGTTAGTGCCTTCTGTGAGCACTGGTCAAGGTCTGCAAAGATGGGAACTGTCTTGAGGGGGAGACAGGAGCTCCCTAATACTGCTGTGGGGACGAAGATAATGTGTCTCTTATTAGCATTCCCTTAAATTGACCTGGCACTGAGTCAAAAGTACCCCGAGAAGAACAAAACAAAACAAAACAAAGAAGTCAGGCCCCATTTGGACAAAGTGGAAAATCAAGTCATGTACAACCCAGGGAAAAAATGTCAGCAGCAATCAGTGTCTGCCAATCCTAGCCCGGTGTTACTCAGCGTCTCCCTGGCACTCTGGGGTATTTATTTTACTAAAGACATAAGCCTGTTTGTTTTTAAGAAGAACCATCCTAATCCCCTCTATTTAACTTTTTAACTTAATCTTGGTTACCAAGTTACTCAAGGAACCTGGTGGAAGACGCCTCCCCCATCATAATTAGCCTGTTGTAGCTTATTTTTCCTAAAACCTCAAGGGCACTGCCAGTTGGGGGAAAGGGTAAAATCATGGACAGGAGACAGATAGAGGAAGGATCTCAGATGGGGCTGCCTGTCTCTCCTCCGCTCACACAATCCTGGTTCAAACTTAGGTCCCGGTCTAGAGTGTGAGGGCTCACCTTTCTTTTTTACCATGCTGTTTTATGTCTATACTTTAAGAGAACAGAATAAAAACCTCGGAGGATGCAGATAACCCAAGGGCCACATGCATGGGGCCAGGGTTCTACTTCCAACTTCAACTTTCCTTCCCCCAAGTTCACCAGGAATGCTAGGGATTAAGAGGTTCAGATTCTGGTTATCAGAGCCCAGGACGACCTGACCGCAGACTCTGACAGACTCCACAGTGCCGGGCCGTCCACCCTCCTCTGTGTCCTGGCTGGGAGGACTTCCTGTGTCTCTAATTGCTCTCAGAAAGACGGTCACAGGTTGACACCTGACAAATGACGGGTCACCAGCATGTCCTACTGGTCCCTGCACTTGGTGTACCACACATTAATCATTTCAGCCTCAGTCCCCACCCTGACATCACCTGGCTGGGGACCACAGGGCGGGGGGACCAGCACGGACATGGAGGGATGAAAATGGCGGTTTTGGGGGGAAAAAGCTAATTGGGTTTCCCCCAGAAAAACAAGTTCCTTTCTTCAAACCCACAGTCACCCATTTTGGGTCCTGCATAAGCACCTCCCTCCCTCCCCAGCCTCCCTTCTTTGCCTCCCCACTGATCCTGGCCCCCGGGGGGACAGGTGGGTACTTACACTGCTGGGGTGGAGGATGGGCAGAGGCAGCAGCAGCAGGGGAACGCAGACCACCAGCAGCAGGTTCCTGGCTTGGCGAAGTCCGCGCAGCAAGTCCATGGCGGCCCTCGCTCTGGCGCTGGGCCCTGGCCGGCTAGGCCCGGAGTGCCTTTGCTCCTCACCACGCACGGCCTCTGTCCAGCAGGACTTCTTAAACCTTTCTTGACTCTCAAGAGTCCTCGCTGGTCTTGGGGGCAGAAGAGGAGGGCTGTTACACCCCCGTTTGCCCCGAAGGCTGGGCTCCTTGCCTTCACCTTAAGTGGGATTGATGAGCCTTGTTTTATGACCAGCAGAAAGAACCCGGGACAGGATTATAAACGGGGGCATAGCGGGGTCCCTCTCTGCGCGGTTAGCAAGAGAGTAGCTTCATTTCTAGGTGTCAGCAAAAGCCCTCTTAAACAATTAAAACCACACTTTTGACTGCTGCCGTTTGGTTTTGGAGAATCATTTAAGGGCTTTAAAAAATAAAAAATCCTAAGAGCATATTTTGCTTTCCATCACTTGCCCTCCCTCTGATGGCCTGTTTTGGGGAGTCCCTGTTTCACCTCCTCCCTGGCTCGCTATTGGTAAAAATCTGGTAGCACCTGAGCCTGGCAGAGGCGTCTGCAGATCTCAGATGGGGCTGCCCAGCTCTCCCAGGACCTCACACCCTAACTTGTTTCCAATTTCTTTCCTTCAAATTGGATTCCTACTTATAATTTGCCTTGAGCCCGGGCCTGCAAAGCAGGGGGGTAAAAAAAAAATCCCCAAGGCTTTCCTTTTTGTCACAGGACAAAAACTTGCTGGAGGTCCACCTTTAAGTTTCATCCACCAATGGGAAGCCGGAACAGAGGCAGGAGCTCTGCCCACTCCTCAAAGCCAATCAGCAAGTTGAAAAGAATGAGCCCATGTCCCTTCCCAAGGCAGTTCTTGATTGGTCACAGCAGGGGCCTGCTGATTCTGCAGGACCCAGGCAGCAGGCTAAGCTTATTTTTCCATTTCCCAAACATCCTAGGGGTGGAGTGGTGCTCACCATGGTAAACATAATCCCACTCCTCCAAGCACTGCTTTGTTGTTTCTGAGCTTGCCCTGGGAGAGCCACTTGCTCACCTGGACCTCAGGAAGGGGACAGTTCTGGTGGCAGGGAGAAAATGCAGTGTGAGAAATTCTGGAGAAATGTGTCCCAGAGTGTACGACAGTAAGCCTGTTAGGCTTCCCTGCTGGTAAAGGTCATTTCTTCTTTAGCACCTGGGGGAGTCCAAGGGGCTGAGCCCGCAGAGTATGAGCCTGGAAGAAAGGCCCTAGAGCTTTGGGGGGAAATGGGAAGGAAGCTACCTTTCTGGAAAAGTCTAATTTCAATCTTATTTCACAGGGCCTTTGAGCCTGATGTCGGTGGTCTTTCTGGCAGGGATAGAACTCAAATGTTCCTCTCCGAGGTTCTTTACCAAAAAGGAAGCAGGAGGCCTCTTTTGGCTGGGACACAGGGAAGAAGCTACAAGACCTCAGCTGCAATGAGATTCTGGAATTTCTCCTGTTCACAGATTGGGAAAAGCCAGAGCCTCTTTCCTCAGAGAGGGCGGGTAGATTTGGAACCAAAAAGAAAAGAAAAGGAAAAAAGAAAGAAAGAAAGAAAGAAAAAGAAAACCTCCAACCTTCTCTAAGTGGTGGTCTTGGGCAACATTACCTTGATCTGGGAGATGCTGAGCCGAGCCAGGGCTTATGAAACCCATGTTCTCTTGAAATCACAGAATTTGAGGAATGGCACTTTCTAAGGTCTGCAGCTGTATAGATATATAAATGGTCTCCGGGTGAAAGGGAAAGTAACCAGGGAAGTGACCACAGGAAACCAGTTCTCCATGACTCTTAAGACAGGTGCAACTGTGGACAGCCCAGGTCTCTGAGTCACTTTGCTATCGTAGGATGTATTACGATGACTCATCTCTTTACATGTGTATTAAAGGCTGGCTGTTGCATTTACTACATTCTGTAATGATTTTGAAACTCAGAATGAATGAAATTCCATGTGTGATGTTTTTTGTGTGTGTGAATGTTGGAGCGACTGGATAATAGTAAACAGCTGTGGAAATCAGTATCCGCTGCTGAACCCAGGGACCACTTGGAATTCCTTCGCGAGATAATCTGAGATAACAAAGATTCCAGACAGTTTGGTAACTTGATGGTGACATTTTTATTACACCGTAGATGAATATTTGTTAAATAAAATTAGATAAGGTGAGCGGCACAGTAAGACCAGTAGTTTCCCCCCCAGGACTCTTATTCATTTTTCAGATGAAGAAAACATTTCCCAGAGTCTGATGCTCAAGAGATGGAAGACAGACTCTACTGGTGTGAGGTATCTAATGTAGTCAAACTCTTGAGAACAGAAAGTGGGTTGAGGGTTGCCGAGGGCTAGAGAGAACGGGCAAAGGGGAGATGTTCAATGAGTAGAGCTTCAGTTTCTTAAGATGAAAAAGTTCTAGAGGTCTTTTTTTTTTTTTGCGGTACCGGGAATTGAACCCAGAGGCATTCTACCTCCGAGCTAGACCCCCGGCCCTATTTTTATACTTTTATTTTGAAACCGGGTCTTGCGAAGTTGCGGAGGGCCTAAGTAGCTGAGGCTGGCTACGAACCCGGATCCTCCGGTCTCCACCTCCCAAGTACTGGGATTACAAGTGTGCGCCACCACGCTCGGCAGTTCTAGAGGTCTTACTGCACAACAGTGTAGGGCTGGGGGTGTAGCTTAGTGGTAGAGCACTTGCCTCACATGCAGGAGGCCCTGGGTGTGACCTCCAGTACTGCTAAAACAAAACAAAACAAAACAAACAAGCAAAAATCACCACCATCACCATCAATAAAACTCACTCCCCCCAAAAAAAACCCCAGTGTGCATAGTGTTATCACTAGTGTATTCTAAGCTGAAACACAGTAAAGATGTTACTTTTACACCAATTTACCGACAGAAATACCTCTTGCCTGGTTTGCCCCTTTTGTGGTTTTCTTTTCATTAGATTCAAGGTGAGATGACGGGGCAGTGAAAGTTTCAACATGTTAATGTTTGTCATTGTCTCAAGTGACACCAGAGATAGCCGCAAGGATGCAATGCATATAGGAAGTTTCCAGAACTTTTAGATTCTAAAATTTCCTAGCAGCATAGAAATGGCAGACATGGTTCTATAAGCCACACAAGTTCCCAAGACAAACATCACACCCCCAAATTATTCCATGAGTATATATGACATGATGCAGCCCGACTGCGATTGTGGCTGTGTAGAGTGTGGTACTGAGGAGGCAAAATGGGAGTCTATTTCTGTCGGGTTTTCTGCTCTATTGTTCACTGGCAACCAGTAGGGTGTTTTGAGGGAGGTGGTGAGCACAGTGTTTGATTTTTTATGTCAGTGAAGTCATTGTTTAAAAACTTTTGGAAGGCAAAAAAATTAATCTGTCTTCAGACTGAAATAAAGTTAAAGAATCTAGTTACTGAAAATGAAATCTTCATTTGTCTTTAAAAAGGTCATGTCCTTACTTTTTTTTCTTCTATTGTTTTTAGTCATTGATTGCTATATCAGTTCAAGCTCTGATTTGTGAATATAAAGTACCGTTAGTTTTTTTTTTGTGGTACTGGGGATTGAACCCAGGGGCATCCTACCTCTGAGCTACAACCCTAGCTCTTCTTCCTTTTATTTTGAAACAGGATCTTGCTAGGTTGCTGAGGCTGTCCTCAAACCTGTGATCCTCCAGTCTCAGCCTCCCAAGTACTGGGATTACCACCTTTAGTTTTTTGTTGTTGGGGAATGAACTACCATTGCTATCAATGGTCCTGGGAATGATTCTCCCACTCACACATCTCCTGCCACTGGGAGCAGCCATCTTTGTTGGACATGATAGGCAGGGACTATACATATGTGTTTTTCTGCCTGATGAGTCTGAATACTAGAAAGTTCTCAGATCCATTCTGATGGGTTGGAGTCTCAGGGTGAACTGCAAGTCTGACTGACCGCACAGTATCTAGGAACTGAGGCCAATGCTGTTCTCCTCCCCACCCTACATCCAGGAAGGGACACAGGGTGAAGGTAGGCTATGAAGTCCCTCTCTGGGCAACCCCAACCCTGTCCACACATTAACCTTTGTTCTGTCCAGAGGAAACCTAAAGCACAGTACCAGGCAGGCAGAGAGAGGCTGAGAGAGAGAGGGAAAGAGAGAGAAATCAGCCAAAAGAGACCTTGAGATGTATAAAAAACAGGAAGATATTTAAAGACAGCTGGGGTGGTGCACACCTGTAATCCCAGCTACTTGGGAGGCTGAGGAAAGGGGATCAAAAGTTCCAGGCCAGCTTGGGCAACTTAGTGAGACACCATCTCAAAATGGAAAATAAAGGGTTGGGGTTCATAGCTCAGTGGTAGAGCACTTGCCTAGCATGCATGAGGCCCTGGATTCTGGACACACACACACACACACACACACACACACACACAATTCAGATTTGGGCCCAAATACAGAGCAGCAGAGACACAAACTAGAATAGAAAAACGGAGATAAGCAGAGTGACTGTGTCAAAGAGAACACATAACAGAAAGGGAAAGACTGAGCAAAAAAGCATCAGACTCTGTGTTTGTGGGAGATAAAGAGCAGCTTAACCAGGCAATGAGAAAGAGCGCAAGACTGAGAGCTATTAGTCTTCCCAGGCTGATGATCTATACCTTCTTCCTGCATCCTAGTATTTCTCCAAAAAAGACCCCACAAGCTAGTCTTATAGACAAAGCTCATTTGTTCAAAGATTTTGAGGTCCAGACCTTGAGATCATCAAATGACGATTAAATACCCTTGCCACAATCAAAGTTAGCCCAGCAATGCCACTCATTCAAAGATCAGACTTCTTGTGGTTTTAACCTCCAGAGCCCAGCTGTAGACCTAGAAGTCAGAAAGATCTGCGTGCTGCTGAAGAATGCTTATCGGCACCGGGGACTTTCCTTCCACTAGAGCCCTTCTTTTGTCTGTGAAGTCTTCGTTAACAGCCAAGTATAACCAGCCCGGCGAGCTTAGTTGATAGTGATGACAACTAAGGAAGAGCAAACTGTGAAGGGCGCGCTGCACTGGTGACAACAAAAGTGCCCGCAAACAGCATGCCGACGAGGCAGGTAGCAGGGCACTCAGAACCAGACTGGGATTGGCAAAGCCTGGGGGTCCTCAGGACCCGAGCTTCTCAGATCCAAGCCTCCTCCCCGTAGCATCTCACAGTGGTTAAATGACTCCAGATGGTTCACAGGTAGGAGGAATATTAGGGATCATCTTATCCACCTCCTTCATTAGAACGTTATCTTCAGATACCCACCCAAAGCTGGAGGCCTTTCATATATATGGTTTAAGTAGATATCAAGTCCATAGTCAATATTTCTAAAATGAAAACTTTTGTCATTTCAAAGGGTAAAATGTTGTCATCTGAAGCTCTTTTTTTTATTAGCACTTAATTCTTTGATGAGGTTAAATGATTATAGACAAGCCTGGGTGTTGGTGTCATCTCTGTCATTAGGAGGACACTCTCTGCATTAGCTGGGCTTCTCTGTTCAAAAGACAAGATGTGACTGGACTGGTACCACTTCTGTGGACCCCTTCCTGTTTCTGCTCTGTATCAGAATCATCTTTGGAAAAGGTAAGTCAAGACATCAAATTACTGATTTTCGAACTGATTCCTTTTTTTTTTTTTGGTACTAGGGTTTGAACCCAGGGACATTCTGCCTCCGAGCTACACTCCCAGCCCTATTTTATTTTTTATTTTATTTTATTTTTTTGCGGCACCAGGGTTTGAACCCAGGGGCGTTCTACCTCCGAGCTACACCCCCGGCCCTATTTTTTATCCTTTATTTTGAAACCAGGTTTCACAAAGTTGCGGAGGGCCTCACTAAGTAGCTGAGGCTGGCCGCGAACCCGTATCCTCCGGTCTCCGTCTCCCAAGTACTGGGATTACAAGCGTGCGCCACCACGCCCGGCTATTTTATTTTTTATTTTGAAACAGTCTCACTAGGTTGCGGGGGCCTCATGAGGTTGCTGATGCTGGCCGTGAATCTGCCATCCTCCTGTCTCAGCCTCCCGAGTACTGGAATTACAGGCATGGCTACCACACCCAGCTCCTCTTTTATTTCTTTTTCTTTCTTGGTACTAGAGATTGAACCTAGGGACATTCTACCTCTGAGCTAAACCCCAAGCCCTATTTTATTTTTTATTTTGAAACAGGGTCTTGCTCAGTTGCTGAGGGTCTCAGTTAGTTGCTGAAGCTGTTCTCAAACCTGCAATCCTCCTGTCTCAGCCTCCCAAGTACTGGGATTATAGGTGTGTGCCACTATGCCTAGCTTGGACTGATTCCTGTTGATGGCTTTTGGAAAAGTCAAGACTATTGTTGACTGAGACTGTATGTATTCAGGTATAGCTCTGCCTTCTTTATATTTACTATAGAAACTTTGGGAAAATCTTCATTCAACAGTACATCCTGGTCCTGTAGGGCCAAAGGAATCTGTTCCCCGTCTTCCTGCCATGTTTGAAGTTCTAAGGTGTCTTCCCTATCCCTGTCCTCACTCTGGGGGGGGTGCGGCATTCACTCTGTGTTGGAGCATATCTTAGACTTCCGTGGGTCACCTGGCCAACCATTCTGCTTCTAGAGGTGTCTTGGATGACCACTCCAGCCCTAGATCATAGTATGACATAAACCAGAAGTGTCTGTCAGGGAGCACCAAGAGATAAAAGAGCATGGGGGTTACTCTTATTTTATCTCTGCCACTCTGTGGTGGTGGTACATGTTTTGTTGCTGGTCTCTGTAAGTAGAGTAGAGAATGAACTGTCTGGATTACTGTGTGTGCTGGTCTCTGCTTGGAGGTCCCGGATGGGCCAGTCTCTCAGGGAGACACTCTGGGGCTCAAGGACCGCATCAAGTCATGTCTCAGGGCCTGGAAGAGGCTCAGGAGGGACTGGGCCCAGATGTCCTTCTGATAGCCTTGGGACAGGGCAGTGCGGTAGGCCGCGTAGGCCAGGGTCAGCACGGTCCTTTCAAAGTCTTCCTTCTTGAGGACGCCAGGGCGGCTGGACAGGCTGGCGCTCAGCCTGCGGATGTCTGGGATGCGCTTGGGGATAACGTCATTGCAGACGGTGCGGAAGCTGGAGGCCTTCCGCAGGGAGGCCAGCTCCTCGTCCTTGATGGAGATGTTCAGGTCAGGGCTGATCTCGAGCTCGGCCAGCAGGAACTGATGAGACATACAGAACATGGAAAAAATGGTTAGCAACAACATCTATTTTGATGGGATATTGTGACAGGTACGTAAGACAATATGGACAAATATAACACAGGGCCTGGTATACAGCCACTAATTTTTTTTTTTTTTTGGTGTTAGAGATTGAACCTGGGGGCGTTCTATCTCCAAGTTACACTCTCAGCACTATTGTATTTTTTTATTCGGAAACAGGGTCTCACTAAGTTGCTGAAAGCCTCACTAAGTTGTTGAGGCTGGCCTCGAACCTGTGATCCTCCCGTCTCAGCCTGCCAAGTACTGAGATTGCAGGTATGCACCACCATGCCCAGATCACAGCCATTATTTAAGTGACCGATTATTGTTTCTAGTGTCCCAGAGCAATCCCTTCTTCCCTTTCTCCCTCTCACCCACCAAAGATCTTGTAAAGCATAAACTAAGTATTCCAGTTGATTCTGAAGCAGAAGCTGGGATTTAAAGGATGCAGAGATCCAGTGGGATACGGGGATTCGTCTTCAACTCTTACCAGCTCGTAAGAGTAGGGGCTGGATCTGTCGCCTGCATCCCTGCCCAGTGGCAGGCTCATAGGAGGAACCCAACCAACACTTGAATGAAGTGACTCTACGTCCTGACTCTCCTTTCTCTCTCCGTCTCCACAACACAGTCTGTTATCTTTCTAAAGCATGGGTCTGTCCTGTGGCTCCCATGTTTAAGACTTGGCCAAAGCCATGCATTTGTCAGCCTGCTCCCCCAGACAGGGTTCAAAATCTCCTCGCTGGCTCAGCTGTGTGGCTATTGCAGGCGGTCTCTTGCTTCACCAGACAGTCCCAGTGCACAGAGCCAGAGGATGTCAAAGCCACAGGGGAATCTGGGGGACTGAACTCCTTCATATAACAGTTGAGGAGATTCAGGCCGAGAGAAATGGTGGCTTGTGTGAGGTCACACGGCTGATGGACTGAAGCTCAGATCTTGACCTGGGATCGTACCGCTGACCCAAACCAAACGCCCTCGGGAAATGTACCCTGTGGTTTGGAGGAGCGGGGGCTTGGTGGGGCAGGTGTGGTTGGCAGAGGAAGAGAGCCCGCAGGGTGGCCCAGGCTGGGCTAGCAGGGCAGCCAGAGAGCATCACTGTCACAGCAGGCAGGGGCTTGGGGACACGGCTGCACCAGACCCAGCGTGGCTTTGCCTGGACACTACTGACGGGTCTGCCTCCCAGCCTTCGCTGGACATTGGCCACATCCGGTGCTGGGTTTAGGCAGTGGCACCTGCAAGACCAAACTAACCTCCGATTTTGCCTGGATTGAACGTCTAGCACTGCCAATCCCTGTTCTGGCTCATGGAAAGGAGAGGAGGTAGGAGGGACTCCTTGCTTTGGGATTGGCAGGATTCTGTGACCCCCACAAATGAATCTAGGTCATTCCCTACCACAGCACAGGTCACTGGTGTTCAGAGGCTCAGACAGTTCACTGCTCCTTGTTCAGAAAAGACAGAGAAAGCTCAGTGCCTTTGGGCGACTCGGGTTGACCACGTTCCCTCTGCTTACCTCGTAGAGCAGCTCCACTTCCTCCAGGGAGGTCTGCAGGACAGGGTTCAATGGCATCGACGAGGACCGCTTCGGCCGGTGGGCAGCAGGGAACAGCATGGCTGGAAGAGACAAGAGCGTGAGCTTGCTGGCTGCTGTGTGCCCTGGCTGCCTCTAGCATAGCCAGCGAGTCCTTGACCTAGAGTGGAAGGAGGTGCAGACCCCCTGGTGCGTCTCAGAAAGCTCCCAGGCTCATCAGACCGGCAGCTTCAATCCTGGCTGCTCATCAGAACCACCCAAGACAGTTTTGAAAAATGGACATGCCTAGGGATATGTTTGTGCGAGCGAATTTATATTAAAACAAAGCAAAACAAACAAAATGGCGGTGAGCCAGCAAACAGAAAGCCCTCAGCTCATTAAGCAAGTTCCTAAAACTCTTATTTCCTAATAGTGCTACACAACTGAGCACTTTAGCTTTATCAGTATGGAGTTCTGGTTTATAGTTCTTTACAGTGCTTATAATGAGAGAATCAGACTTCTGGCTATTCCAGACTTCTGAAGAACAGATGCCAAGAATCTGAACACAGGTGACACAATAAAGGAGGAGAGCAGCCGCAAGGCCCCACCGCTGCCTCCAGTGGACTCTGCCATCCAGCTTGGGGCTCCCCCAGGCCATGTGACTTAGCAATACATTTAGTGTGAAGGTAATGGAGTTGACAGGTCGTTCAAGGGTGGGTGCATTTAGAGTCAGTAGCTGGAGGGACACAGCTGTGCTAGAGGCACAGGCGGTAGCAAGAACTAGGAACTGGGCCAGGCGTGGTGGCACACGCTTGTAATCCCAGTACTTTGGGAGGCGGAGACTGGAGGATCTGGGTTGGTGGCCAGCCTCAGCTCTCTCTCTGTCTCTCTCTCTCTCTCTCTCTCCCTGTCTCTCTCTCTCTACTTAGTGAGGCCCTCCGCAACTTCGTGAGACCCGGTTTCAAAATAAAGTATAAAAAAGTAGGGCCGGGGGTGTAGCGCGGGGGTAGAACGCCCCTGGATTCAATCCCCGGTACCGAAAAAAAAAAAAAAACTAGGAACTGGCTGAGGACCAGTGGAGGAGACGGCAGTATGTTAGAGCGTGCAGGGCTGATCATCACAAACCACAGCTCTCCAGGATCTTCTTGGGCTAGGATCAAAGAGCTCGCACACCGGCCTGGCTGCTCTGTGTAGCAGGCACTGTGCAGAAGTGATGGACCAGGCTGCTGCCAACCGGTGGGAAAAAGTGCAGCTTCTCCAAGACACTTGATTACGATCTACCAGAAGACTGGAGAGAACCGTAAAAACCGGAAGACGTGAGCGGCTCCCCCTGAGGTTGTGCAAGGGCGCTTTGCAAACCCGTTAATGACAGCTCTGCAGGTTGATAATGGTGCCCTTGAGCCATCGAGAAAAGGTCAAGTGATATTCAGTGTACTTTGCTAAAGACGGCAGGGACTGTGCAAAGCATTTTAGGAAGATTCCCATCAGGTGATAAAAATGAAACATTTTCAACTTAAAGGAACTTTCCTGAAAAGCTCGTAGTGGGAATCTCCCACTTCCCAGAAGAGGCTGGTTGGGTATAGTATTGCTGAATTAGTGCCTTCTCAGTAACTCGTTTGTGATGGATACTGCAAGTTCCTCAAAGCTGGCTAAACATGGTTCTACGTTTCTGTACCACCATCAGAACCTGACGCTTTCTCCTTAGCAACATTTGAATCAGGACAACGGGTCCTAGACCAAGATGTGCTCTATGCCTTTCTGTGTGCCTTTCCTTTCTTCCCAGCACAAAAGGGAAGAGGAAGACATTTCTCAGCATAGGATTTGAGAGTGACTTCACTTCTTTAATTCTCCTTCCCAAAACTTTTTCTTATTGCAAAATTAAAGGCATTGTTCCCTTAAAAATAATCTACCTCCATCCCAGAGTGGTGCCACACATCTGTCATCCCAGTACTTGAGAGGCTGAGACAGGAGGATCACAGGTCTGAGGCTAGCAGCACCATTACTTAGCAAGACCCTGTTTCAAAATAAAGAATAAAATAGGGCTGGGGTATAGCTCAGAGGTAAAATCCCTCTGGATCCTATCCCCAGTACCACAAAATAAAATAATAAGAAGGGCCAGGGGTGTAGCTCAGAGGTAGAATGCCCCTGGGTTCAATTCCAGCACAAAAAAAAAGAGAGAAAGAAAGAAAGAGAGAGAGAGAGAGAGAGAGAAAGAAAGAAAGAAAGAAAGAAAGAAAGAGAAAGAAAGAGAGAGAGAAAGAAGGAAAGAAAAGAAAGAAAGAAAGAAGAAAGGAAGAAAGAAAGAAGGAAGGAAGGAAGGAAGGAAGGAAGGAAGGAAGGAAGGAAGAAAGAAAGAAAGAAAGAAAGAAAGAAAGAGAGAGAAAGAAAGAAAGAAAGATGGGCAAGGAGGAATGTCCTGGGTGTGGAGCTGTCTCTGCTCCTGTCATGCAGGCTTTCTGTTGTCACCTCCCAGGAAGTTACTGCCATCATAGACCTAGTTGTTTCCCTGAAAATGGCTCCTTTAACATGTTCTCCCCAGGTGGACCCCTGGTTCTCAAAAAGCCTAGAAGAAAATACTTCTTGATTCATAACTGAGCGTAATAATGGACACTTTGTCACCTCTAGCAACTTGTGTTCTGGTACCTAATAATAACAACACGGCTTGCTGGAGAGTGTTAGGAGCAGCCCCACCCCCTAGACCATGGCGATTACTGTAGGGAGTGTATGTGGGAGGGCAGGGATCTAAAATCCTGGTTCCTCCCTCCCTCCTCTCTCCCTGCATTTTCCCATCCCCTTGGTAGTACTGCCCCTCACATTTCTTTGGCCGCCTTGACTGTACATATTGGGCAGAGGCGGGGGAGACCCATGTCCCCTTAGGCTGCTGGAGGGCAGCTAGTCCTGGGCAGAGATCTCAGTGGCTCAGCAGCTGCCTGGGTCTGACTCTCCAGGTGAGACCTGGAGAGGATAAATTCCCCTCCACTGGGGATGCTGGAGATGGTGGGGGAGAAGCATCTCTATCCAGGCAATGTCAAAGCGTAGAGGTAAAAAGTTAAATGTATAGTCTCTCCCAGATGTTCTTGTCCATAATAATGGAGGCTGGTCTTGCCAGAAATGCCGATGGCCAAGCCAAGGGCTGGCCAGTTCTGAGCTGTACATGTGCAAAGCTCGAAGCCAGATTTGCTCCTCCGTCATTAGAAAAATGACCGTTTCCAGCCAGGCGTGGTGGCGCACGCTTGTAATCCCAGTACTTTGGGAGGTGGAGACCGGAGGATCTGGGTTCACGGCCAGCCTCAGCTCTCTCTCTCTCTCCCTCTCCCTGTTTCTCTCTCTCTCTCTCTCTCTACTTAGTGAGGTCCTCTGCAACTTCGTGAGACCCGGTTTCAAAATAAAGTATAAAAAATAGGGCCGGGGGTGTAGCACGGAGGTAGAATGCCCCTGGGTTCAATCCCTGGTACCGCAAAAAAAAAAAAAAAGAAAAAAAAGAAAAATGACTGTTTCCCAGGCCGTGTTTCGTGGTCACCCCGCCGCACACTGTCTATCTCCTGAGGCTGTCTGCATCCATTCTGCACGCTTTACATCTTGCTGTATACCTGCTGAAAAGTGTCGTTGGGATGCCCAGCTGCAGAGGGAGGGAATGGCTTCTATGCTTCCTCTGCGTGACCTTGCTAACTGCGTAATGCAGGGTTCAGAGTGCAGGCCCAACATGTATTTTGGAATGATTAAAAAAATAAACTAGGTATTATTATTATTATGTTTTTGGTGGTACCGGGCATTGAACCCAGGGGCATTCTACCTCTGAGCTACACCCCCAGCCCTAGTTTTTATTCTTCATTTTGAAACAGGGTCTCACTAAGTTGCGGAGGGCCTCACTAAGTAGCTGAGGCTGGCCGCAAACCCAGATGCTCCAGTCTCAGCCTCCCAAGTACTGGGATTACAAGCGTGCGCGCCACCACGCCCGGCTTATAAACTAGGTATTGAACAAAACAGAACAACAACCTTGGAGACTCTTCAGGCTTTGCAGTTTTTCTTTCTTTTCCCTTCCGTTCCATCGCTCAAGTTATGGAGGTCCTTGCAAGTTTAGCCCTGGTTGCTGTGAGTGATTGGTGGGCTGCTTTGGGCAACAGTGCAGTCTTGGTAAGGGGGGAGCCCCAAGTGCTCCCCACTGGATGGCCAGGAACTGTGGCACCTTCCCTGAGAGAGAAAGGGAGAAGGGGAGCGGAGTGGGGAGCCCAGAGACTGGTAGGAGGGCGCCAGGGACCAGTGAGCTGCAGACAAGAAGGCTGCTGGGGGATTTTTGTGGGGATCATTGGCTCTGCATGCCTCTCGCTTGGTATAAGACAGGGCCTGTTTGTTGTCTTTTTTCTCCTCTCAAGGCCCTGCACCCAGCCCATTCTCCAGGTATTTCTTTGGACTGGGAATGTGCCTATGAGCATTGCTCAGTGTGTCTGCCTAGGGGAAACCTAGGACTCACTGGTCTCCTTGCATGAAAGTCCACTGCAAAGGCCGGCCGCGGGGCAGGGAAACTGAGAACTCCTCCTCTCCTCCCCAGAGAAATGAGCATCTATGATACATCGGACCGACCAGCAGAGAACAAGTGACTCACTTGTAAAGGTCATGCCATGCGGACTAAGCTACCCCAGGAACCGGATCCAGAGGTCCGGACCCATGGGCTATGGTAAATCTTCACACGCCTTCCCTGAGAGACACCTTTGACCTCAGACGAGAGCCATTAAAATGTGGCCTCAGAAATCATGACATCTCAGGCTCACTCACCGTGTGCCAGCTAGTGGGCTCTGTGCTTTCCTGTGCGCCTTGCTAAGTATTAACTTCCCGTTTTATAGATAAAGAGACTTGCAGGTTAAGGCACTTGCCCTCGGTCCCGAATTTGTTTGAGATAGGACTTAAGATTCAGATCTTCCGGACTCTAAGACCCAGTCTCACTGATAGTGTGAACAATGCTATCTTTTTGTAGTCACATCTGCCCAAACACTGGACATTCTTCAGTTTTGAATAACTACAGGAAGTATCATTGTAGTTAATTATGAACAAATGCGTGCATTTGGCATAAAACATATTAAGTAATTCACACACAGTAAAAAAATCTCTAACTTAGGTTTTTTTTTTTTTTGCGGTACCGGGGATTGAATCCAGGGGCGTTCTACCTCCGCGCTACGCCCCCGGCCCTATTATTTTATACTTTATTTTGAAACCGGGTCTCACGAAGTTGTGGAGGGCCTCACTAGGTAGAGAGAAAGAGAGACAGGGGGAGAGAGAGAGACAGAGAGAGAGAGAGAGAGAGAGAGAGAGAGAGCTGAGGCAGGCCGCGAACCCGGATCCTCCAGTCTCTGCCTCCCAAAGTACTGGGATTCAAGCATGTGCCACCATGCCTGGCTAACTTAGGTTTATAATAATGTTATATACCAGATCAAATTACTTAGACCCTAGATTTACTCTCTTGCACAACTCCTGGGCTTCCTTTCTGTCCCTTTGCAATCTTTTGGCAAAAGCATGACCTCACCCTACCTGTTCCATGCCTGCACCTGTGCACCTGAGCACCTGAATGTGGCTGCAGGAAAATCCCCAGTCTTACAAGGTCTTGTTTTAAATTCACGGTCTCTCAGCTCACGTGGGCCGGTACACGTTGCCCTGCAGTCATCGCATGTCTTGATTCCTCTCGCTCCCCCACTTTCTCAGATGACTATTCTACACCATCTCCTCCTGCCTTACGCCGGCTGCCCGCCTCCTGCTCACGCACACCAACTTCTCTTCTGTGATCGCCCCGTCATGCTCCTGTCATCTGAAGCCAAGTTCATGTCCACGTGTGCATGAAATTCCCCATAAAGATATTACTCCAGCAATCTGAACTTTTCTTTCATCGTTGGTTTCCTCCTCTCTACTGGATCTTTCACAACAATATGAAAACATGTTGCTCTGTCTTTTCTCATAATAAAAAAATCCCTCTTCCCCACCTGCTCTTCCTTCACACCTCCCAGCTCATAGTGCACTGGCCCAAGTCCCTGGCCCAAGTCCTGGGCCCTCGCCTGGCCACATTCACTCCCTACTTGTGAGGTTTGGGGGAGGGCAGTGGTCCAGGCAGGGAGACAGACCGAAGGTGCAAGCAGGGGGCCGCTTATTGAGCGACACAGGAATGCAGATGGGATAAGTCAGGCAGGAATGGGGTCTGAAGAGAAGAACTTCAGCCAACCTGCTGTCGGGTGAGTGTAGCCTTTATAGGAAAAAAAACAAAAACCAGGACAAGGTTAACCAACAGTTACACAGGGAGAGGGAGGGGTTAAGGGGAGACAGGTGTTGCTATGGGAACATTCGAAGGTTAGGGGACAGAAAACAGTCTGCAGTATGTGGACAGGGTGGTTGTCAAGGCCACAACAGTCTGTGGGCAGAATGTCCCTGACAAGGTCGTGGTGGACCCGGATGGTTCAAGCGTGAGAGGGTGGAGAAGGGTCTGTGTTATGTTTTCTTACAGTACTGACTTTCAACTTTGTAGTTCCAGGCCAGACTTCTGTATTTTCTACTGGAATCTCCTTTTTGGATTTGTAATAGCTATTTCTCCCTATGTCCATCCTCCACTCCCACTCATCCAAAACACACACACACACACACACACACACGCACGCACGCACACACGCACGCACACACACGCACACACACACACACACACACACCCCTCCTGCATCATCTCCAGCCTTCTCCATCTCTCTCAGTTGCTCAGCCATCCTCTTTGACTTTTTCTTTAACATTCCACATCCAGCTAGTCAGCACATCTTGTCGGCTGTACCCTCAGAACTCTCCAGGAACTTGCTCCTTCTTACCACATCCCCGCCAGCCTCCTGGTGCTGGCCCTGAGCATCCCTCCCTTAGTGGTCTCTCTGCTTCCAGCCTCGCCTGCCCTCGCTCTGCTCTTCCACAGCAACTGAAGTGCCGCTGTCGAAACATGGGTCTGAGGATGTCACCCCTCTGCCTGGAACCCTCTCTGGCTTTCCATCTCTCCCAGAGGAGGAGCCAAAGAGCTTCCAATGGCCACCAGGTGCTATGTTATGTGACTTCTTGCTGGCCGTCTGTAGTCATCGATTCTTCTCCCCGGCTCACACCACTCTGGCCACAGGCTTCCTCACTATTTCACTATTTCTGGGCACACAGGGCCTTTGCACATGTGTTCCCTCTGCTGGAATATTCTTCCCCTGGAGACTGTGTGACTCTCTTCCTTGCCTCTCAAGTCTTTTGTTTCTTTCTCAAGGAGGCTGTCTGTGGCTACTGTATTTAAAATAATGACTCTGCAGTCTCCAACCTCTGTCCCACTTTATTGCAGTCTAGCACACCACATATTTATAATAAAATATTGTTTTATGCCGGGCGTGGTAGCATACGCTTGTAATCCCAGTACTTGGGAGGCTGAGACTGGAGGATCCGGGTTCGTGGCCAGCCTCAGCTACTTAGTGAGGCCCTCCGCAACTTAGTGAGACCCTGTTTCAAAATAAAGAATAAAAAATAGGGCCGGGGGTGTAGCTCGGAGGTAGAACACCCCTGGGTTCAATCCCCGGTACCGCAAAAAAATTATTTTTTAAGATATTCTCCTTTTTTTTGGTACTGGAGATTGCACCCAGGGATGTTCTACCTCTAAGCTATACCCCCTCCAGCCCCTTTTATTATTTATTTTGAAACAGGGTCTTGCTAAGTTGCTGAAGCTGTCCTTGAATGTGTGATCCTCCTGCCTCGGCTTCCCAAGCATTGGGATTATAGGCATGTGCCACCGAGTTTGGCTATAATATATTCTTTTATAACATATTACTCACATATGTGTTTGTTCTCTGTACCCCTCACTAGAGTGTTGGCTCCACGAAGGTATAGGATAGTATCTGTTTTGTTTAGTGCTGTATTCCAAGTGCCCAGCATTGTGCTCATTGTGCTGTTTGTTGAATGAATAAGCAACCCTATAGCAATACACCCCTACCTCTGCCACCAGAATCTTTCCAACCTTCCTCTTTCTAACAGGGTGATTCTGGAGTTTATCTGCAGCTCCAGGTCCTGGCTAATGATCAGAAAGCACATGCTGACTTCTGTCTCCACCGCATCTTTCCCTTATCTCCGAGGAGTCCCTCTTCTGGCCTGGCAGGAACTACTTTTAATTTATCTCAGTAAAGGCGGTTGCTATCTCCCACGCTTTATCCCTCGAAGACTTTCTTGCTTAGACGTGTAGCCAGAGGCGCCCCTCGTAGAGAGGCCTGCCTGTATTGCAGTCTGACCTTTTCTGACTTTTTCCAATCTGGGTTAAAAATCTCCTTCCTCCTCCTTCCCTTGGTATGTTTACTAGAACAGAGCGATGGCAGGCCTCCTGGGGCCTCACTCCACTGTGCGGAGCACCTGTGCCCGGGAGCTTGCTGGAAAGGCTGCCGACTGTGGGCCACATCCAGCCCTGTTTCTAGTGAATCAGCTGAAGTGACTCTGTGGAAACACAGTGGGTGTGGAACAGAAGAGTTCTCCTTATGAAAGATCTTCTGCCAGACTCCACTGATGTCATTCATCCTGAGGCCCTGCGGAAGCGCAGCTCTGCTCAGAGCGGGGGGCTCTGGGTCCCCTGTGCTGGGGTCTTTGGGAGGCTGGAGCCCCTGAGAGGAGGGATTGTGGCTGGAGAGCTCCGCTATGCAGGGGTCATGGAGAGAGGGAAGAGAGGGGATGAATGGGGACTGAGACTGGTGTCAGACAGACACGGATCACACCCAACTCTCCCGTCCAGCAGGGTGATCCGGGGACTTCCCTTCTTGCCCAGTGTCCTCGCCTGTGAATCGTCACACTAGCACCTTCCCTGAGCTACACTCAGATGCTTGCTGGTGCCGTGAGCACCAATCCCGGCCCCTCCCTGGCAGAGCATCTACCTCCAAGAACACACACGACTCTAAGATGCACACCTTAAAATGACACAGATGACACCAGACAACCAAAGGACCATCCTTCTCTACTGAACTGCTTTGTAACAAGTAATTGGCACGTATTCAACAAAACATAGATATTCCTATTAAGCAACACATGCATATTTTCTAATGTTTTAAAAAGGTCTGGTGGGTTCTCTCTGCTCAAGTGTTGCTCTGGCAGGACCTGGGGCGTGCCAGGACTCAGGCCAGGTGTGTGTGTGTAGACGCGGTGTCCTGGGTTGACTGTGCTGACCACAGGTGAGTCATTTGGTCGTCATCAAGCTGGCGGGGGTTGGAGCTGGCAGTCATGGATGCTGGAGTGGAAAATACCTCCTGGGTTGAATCCTAGAGAGCGCCTCTTAGGGAGAGGCTGGGTGAGGTAGGGAAAGTCCTGCCAGCACGGTGTATTCCCCTTGGGTCTATGTCTACACTCTATAAGCAGAACAGGGAGGAGGGGGAGGGGAAGATGGGAGTGAGAGATGGGGGATGGGAGAGCAGGATCATGTAGGGCGAGGTGGCTCTCAGAGTGTTCCTGAAGGGAATTCATCTCTGAAGGTTACAGAACAGGTGGGGTAAGGATGAAGGTGAAGGGGACGATGCATTTGGAAAATTTGTTACTTATTTGGGTGTGACTCTTATTCTGTCTTTAAAAAATGACAAGCATTGCGTATTCCTTTTACAATTTGCAAAAAGAAAAGAAAAAAAAGTTAAAAATTAAAAAAAAATTGACCACGTGGAAGACTTTGGACGAGAGCTGGAGGGACGCCATGTTGTTTGTTGGCTCCGAACCCGGCCTTGAACCACTAATCCAGCCCTCAGTCTCCACTGCCCCAGTGCTATTGGCCTTGACTCTCTGCACAGACCCATGAACTTGTTGGGGACTGAACTGAACTTCCCAACAAGGAGGGAACCGGGCCACAGCAGTTGCTCCGGGGATGTGGCTATTAAACTCTGTTGAGAGCCTCAAACTTTCTTTAATGAAAATTTTTCAGATTTTTTTAAAATGGGAGATAATAGCTGACATTTATAAAGTACTTCATCACTTACAAAGCATTTCCATTTATAGTTTCAAATCTGCCCTCCACAACAGCATGGTGAGGGGAAGTTTTGTTATTGGTAGTATGCAATCTGTTCATGAACTAAAGCTAGAGAGGTTGAGACTTGCCAGAGCTCACACAATCAATTAATTAGAGGCAGAATCTTTGAGTTCCTTGTAGGACAGCTCCTGAAGCAGCTAGAGTGTTTAGAGCTGTATTACAGTCAAATCATCTTTTGACTTTTATTTATTTTTATTTTTTGGTGCTGGGGATTGAACCCAGGGTCTTGTGCATGCAAAGCAAGGGCTCTACAACTGAGCTCAATCCCCACCCCTTTTTATTTTATTTTGAGACGGGGTCTCACTAAGTAGTCCAGTCTGGCCTTGAATTTAGGATCCTCCTGCCTCGGCCTCCCAGAGAGATGGGATTGTGGGCATGCGACACTGCGCCCGGCTCTGTTGGCTTTCTAACAGCCTATGTGTTATTCAAGAAGACATATAATCCCTCTTTAATAGGTGCGTTAAGTAGTGCCTCCAGTGTGACAACAGGTAAGAAGCAGAACCCAGCTTCAAAATCTCTCTGCTCTCTACTTTCCAGTGTGCCCCGAAGTTTGTGCACACCATGAGCAGGGAGGCGTGTGTATGTGCGTGTGTGGTGTGTGTGAGTACAAGACCGCTATGGGAAGAAAAGGAAAATGCTGTGTTATTTGCCACTGGGCAACAATCACTTCATGGCTCAGCTCAGAGGACTGGCATGTCCCGATACCAGGCTTAAACACGAGGAAACAAAATCTAAAACAAGTGCTGTGACAAGTGGCTTTGCTCCCCACCCCCTCTTCAGGTCTTCCCCTCCATGATGCTCTGTTCCCACTGGGCCACACCTTCCTTCCCTGGCACTGTCCCGGAGAAGCAGGGGGTGCCTCCCGTGCCACCATGCCAGCCTTCATCCAACTTTGGGTCTTTAGAAGCTCCTATGATCTGACTCAAGGGAGCTCCGTTTCTTCTTCCAGTTCTTTCTGGGAGTATGAACTCAGTAGACTTCAGGCAGTGGAAAGATTTCAATTTGGAGTGGCTTGGGGTGGCCATGCTCTTGATCTCCATTTTCTAATGGTGGTAAACTCTAACAGCCTTTATGTGCAGCTAGTGCCTGTCACGCGGAGCCAGTCCTGGGGCTCTGAGTAAAGATGCCATCCCAGCTCTGAAGAATGGTGCCCGAGGGGGAGGAAGCCAGCAAGGAGAGACAGGCCTTTGTGGGGGCCCCTCTCTTCCCATGGCGGCTTGGCGGGGGCTAGTGGGAGTAGCAGGAGCCAGCACACCAGAGGCTGAGGCTCACCTGCCTGAAGAGCTGCGCCCACTCCTGTGGGGGGCAGCGTGGAGATCTTCCTCTTGGCCACCCAGGCTGAGAGTCCCTTGTCCCGGCCCCCCAGGTAGCAGGCCTCCTGCATTCCAACACTCAATCTTCTATCATTTAGGCCACAGACCCTGGCACCTGCTCTCCAGGTCTGTCCCAGCTGCCGCAGCCGGTGGGGGAAGCAGAGGGAGGCTGCCGAGCGCCACGAAGCGAGAAGGAGCGCTCTCTGGCATGCCAGGAAGGGATGCCCTCCGGGTTCCCTACCTCGACCCAGTTCCCAAATCAGCAGCTCTGATTTTTTTCCAGCGTCTTTTCCCAGCACCTTCTAACAAGAGGGAAGACGCCAAAGGGCACAGAGGATTGGCAGAGATGGGGTAGAGGAGGGTGGGGGCTCCTAACTTCCTTCCCGCTGCTCGCTGCCTCCAATTTCCTTATTATAGTTAACAGAGACGAATGAGCATCAAACATGAGAATGGATAAAAATGCAACTCACCCCTGCTCCACCTGTGGGACACAGTAGCCTGGGTGCCGTAATACAGCAACAGAAGCAGCAGCGTCTTCCAATCCATTTCCCTCCCAGGAGGTCAACAATGGCCCTTCAAGCCCAGTGGGACCCTGGCAGCTCCAGGTGAGCCTTGAGCTCCTGCCTGAGATGGTCGTTCTCGCCACCCTTCTTTTTCTGGAGGTGCAGAGGTGCCCTCTGCCTGCCTCAGCAGGGTGAGACAGACGGCCGCCTCCAGGGTGGGACGGGAGTCGGCACCTCTCTTAATCCGACTCTCTCTGGGATTGGGGGACTCTGTTTTTTGAGCACATCTGGAGTGACTCACGGGGCATGTGATCTCCTTGGCAGTAGGGTGGAGAAATATAATTTCTGTACTTGAGTTCCATGTGTTGGATGCACCCACTGGAATTTTTCTTTAACAAACAGACCCGAGGAACTTGTTAGAGAGCCCGGCGAAGACTTGGCTGCGCTCCCCGGCTGTCCACACATGCTACATCAGAGCCAGGGGCGAGGGCTGCAGGAAGAGCTGGGAGGTTGCCTGGCAGACGCTGGGGCTGGTGGAGCCCAGAGTTGCCTCAGGACAGCAAAATCAGTGTAGCGCCTGGGCTGAGTGTCACTGCTGTCCTTCCCTGGAGCTAGACCGAGGGATGTTGCAGCCTACAGCCTTCTCTGGGTTTCTGAGTGGGTGAGCCATTGGCAGGTTTGAGGGAGCACACGGGGAGATGTGATGTGGCGTGTGCGTGAACCTGTGTAGGTCATCATCCAGGAGCTCAGAGTTGCCCCCCCATTCACATTCATGATGCTGGTCATAGGCTCTGTTCTGCTGCTATAACAAAATATCCGAGGCTGGGTACTTTGTAAGGAAAAGAGGTTTATTTAGCTCACTGTTCTGGGGGTCCAGGACCGGCTTTGGCTCTGCTCTGGTGAGGACCTCATGGCAGGTGGCATCACAATGGTTGGGATTCATGTGGAAGAGATTATAGGGCAAGACAGGAAGCCAGAGGGCTTCGGGGGTCAGCCTCGCTCGTTCTAACAACCCACTCTTGTGGTAACTAACCAGGGTCCCATGAGAACTACATCAATCCCTTCCAGTGGCAGCGCCCTTAAGGACCTTGCACTAAGCCCCTCCTCTTAAAGGTTTTATCATCTCTTTTTAAAAATACTGTTAGCCGGGCGTGGTGGTGCAAACTTGTAATTCCAGTACTTGGAAGGTTGAGACAGGAGGATCACAGGTTCGCGGCCAGTCCCAGCTACTTAGTGAGGCCCTCTGCAGTTAGTGAGACCCTGTTTCAAAATAAAAAATAAAAAATAGGGCTGGGGGCATACCCCCAAGGTAGAATGCCCCTGGGTTCAATCCCCAGTACCCCCCCACACTACTGTTATTGGTGCATTATAATTATATATCACAGTGAGATTCAAAGTGATACATTCGTACATGCACATAGCACTTGGTGTATTCTACCCCATATCCCGCCTTTACCCCACTTCCTCCCCATACAAGTTAATGAGATTGGTAACAGTATCTTCATATACAGCCATAACATTATTTGAACTGTTCCCTTCCTCAAAACTCATTTTCCCCTCCCTTCCTCCCTCCCCCAATCCCCTTCCACTCTCTGTTTCTCTCCTCATTTATCTGAATTCCCTTTGGTTTCCTGTTTCCCTCTAGCGTCCACACATGATCCTTGTGGTCTTGACCCTTGACTTTCTGGCGAATCTCACTTAACATGATGTTCTTTAGCTCCATCCGTTTTCCTGTAAATGACATAATTTTGTTCTTTATGGCCGAGTAAAATGCGTGACATTTTCTTTACCCATCCATTTGTGGATGAACACCGAGGCTGGTTCCATAATCTGGCTTATTGGGAATAATGCCACAAACATGGGTTTGCATGTATCACTATAGTATTTCTACTATCTCTTTTTTTTTTTTTTTGCGGTACCGGGGATTGAACCCAGGGGCGTTCTACCTCCGCGCTACACCCCCGGCCCTATTTTTTATACTTTATTTTGAAACCGGGTCTCACGAGGTTGCGGAAGGCCTCACTAAGTAGAGAGACAGAGAGAGAGCTGAGGCTGGCTATGAACCTGGATCCTCCGGTCTCCACCTCCCAAAGTACTGGGATTACAAGCGTGCGCCACCACGCCCGGCTTCTACTATCTCTTAATACTGTCACATTGAGGACCAAGCTTCTGACACAGGAACCTCTGGGGGACAAACCATACCCAAACCTCCCTTTCTCTACTGGGCCTGGGTCTGGGGCTGACCCCCTGAGATTCTCCCAAGCACATGGTAGGATTGTTTTTCCATGATCATTTTAAAAGTACTGCCATGGGCCCTTTGATTTGTCTTCCTCACCTCTGAGATTACAAATCGGGAGTCCCAAAGCTTGAAGGACATTTAAGGGTCCCCTCTTGTGACTTTCCAGTCTGTGGAGGTGGCAGCCAGGGTCAATAGGCTACTGGAGAGGCTACTTCAGGTCTCTTCTACTTCAGCCAGAGCTCTTACTGTAAAACTTGAAAACCACCCATCGCACTAATAACAACACCAGCAGTTGGGCGCTTAGTTTGTTTTAGGCACCGTGGAAGCTTCTTTCCCTGCATTCACTGTTTTAATGCTTACAATGAGCTCCGAGGTCAGTAGACAATAGCACTTGCTGACAGACATATAATGTGAGGTTCAAATGTAATTTAAAGTTTTCTAGTAGCCAAGTTTTATAAAGTAAAAAGAAACAGATGCAATTAACCGTAATGTTATTTTTTATTTAACGCAACATATCCTCCAAAGTAGTGTCATTTCTACATATAATCATTATAGTGCCAATAAGATATTTTTTTTGTTTTTTATTTTTTGTTTTTTTTTGTGGTACTAGGGATTAAATCAAGGGGCATTCTACCTCTAAGCCACACCCAGCCTTATTTATTTATTTATTTGTTTATTTATTTTTGTGGTGGTACTGGGGATTGAACCCAGGGGCATTCTACTTCTAAGCTACACCACCAGCCCAATTTTATTTTTTTTTTATTTTGAAACAGGGTCTAGCTAAGTTGTGGAGGGCCTAAGTTGCTGAGGCTGGCTGCAAACCTGCGCTCCTCCTTTCTCAGCTTCCCAAGTACTTGGATTACAAGCATGCACCACTGTGCCTGGCTTATTTTTTATTTTGAAACAGGGTCTCGCTAAGTCAGGGAGGGTTTTGATCAACTGTTGAGGCTGACCTTGAACCTGTGATCCTTCTCTTTCAGCCTCCCAAGTACTGGAATTACAGGTGTGCACCACCACACCTGGATGACTTATTTATTTATTTTACATGAAGAATTCATATTTATAGCATATCTTGTTTCCAACCAGCCATACTTCAAGTCCTTGATAGCCACAGGTGGCCAGTGACTACTGCATCGGGCAGCTCAGGGCTGGAAGATAAGAATGCAGGCTCCGGGGCCAGGCTGCCTGTCTTTGTATTCTGTATTGGCTGTGCCATTTAGTAGGTGTGTGATTTTGAACGAGTTCCTTAATCTCTCTTTGCCTTGCTTTCCTCTTGTATAGCATGAGGATGATCATAGTTCCTTCCTTAAGAGGTGTAAGGAATGGATGAATTCATAGGTATAAATGCTGAGAACAATACCTGGCACATACTAAATATTCAAAGCATAGGCGTAATAATATACATGAAGAAATAGGCCTAGAGGGGTTAGGTAATCTATCCAAGGTCACCTAGTGGAGCTGGGATTTTAACCTACGTCTACGTGTTTCCGTAGCGTGGGTTCAAAGCCACCCCCCTAACCTGCCTCAGTGCCTGACATTTTGGAAGTCCCTTGGTGGAGGGCTGGGAAACAGGTTCAGGAGAGGTGTGCTGAAGCCCTGATTTGCAGTGCTTGCCAATTTCTCTGGTGAAAATACCGTCACCACTCCGATTTCAAGTTACCAACGGTTAAACAAGTGACTCTCAACATTTCTGAGATAGTAACTGGATCTCGGGAAGCCCGCACCAACTGGCTCTAGGACACTGTTGCCTCTTACAGGGTTGGTTCTACTGGCCCTGATACTTCCCTGCTTCTGGTGCAGTGTTTTCTTTTTGTACGTCCTTTGTAAATGTGCAAGGTCTGTCCAAAGATCGAATCACGGGATTGAGCTCCACTTTGTTGGTTTGTGCTGTAAGTGCAGAAGCTCAGGTCTCACTGTCTTTTGCTAACGCTCCTATGAACCGGGAAGGAACTGAGCAGGATGGTGGATCTGCCTTGCTGGCCGCGGGCAGCCCAGCACCAGAAAGCCTGATCTTGGCCTCCAATCATGGATTATGGATTTTTTTTTTTTTTTGGTTCTGGGTATTGAATCCAGAGGCATTCAAACAGGGTCTCACTAGGTTTCTGAGAGCCTCGCTAAGTTGCCGAGGCTGGCTTTGAACCTGCGATCCTCCTGTCTCAGCCTCCTAAGTACTGAGATGATAAGCATGCGCCACCATGCCTGGCTCTATTGTGGACTTTTTCATTTGCAGGTTCACATCCTCAAACAGTCACCTACTAATTACTAAATGAGGGATTAGCTTAAGAATTTGGACGGGGGATGAATGTGTTTTTACCTTGTTTCGTTTTGTGAGCTGATAAGCCAGACCTTCATTTCCCCACTACAACGTGGCTCCAGGAGACCAGTGTCTACAGATTCTTAGCCTGCTGGAAGCCTTGGGAACTCTTGGCCTAGCATATGGGATCTTTTCTTTCCATGTTTTTCTTGTTCCTGCTATAATTTTGCATGCACTGGTTGAGATTGAGAAGAAAATGGGTAGCTCTGCCTTTTAAATTGTGAGGAGGGAACTTCCCCGAGATAAAGATTACGTAAAGAACTCTGTAGGCAGATGTTCCACTGAAGACGATGTTTGTCAGGGACATTTTCACTGTGAACTACCACTGCTCCTACTTGTATCTCTCCATCAACTTTCCAGCTTGGCTACATCTACCATTTACAGAGTCCTGACCACTTTGCTTTATTTCATTCAATATTCACAGCAGTTCTGTTCAGTAGCAATTCTGTTCCTGAGTCTATGTTATATATGGCAACCCAAAGCTTGGAAAGGACAAATTGCTAGGGTCACATAATCACTAGATTGTAAATACTCTCATGTACTGACTAGCAGGGACTGAGAGGAAAATGAGAAATCCAGTAAAGTGGTGACTACATGCTGGCAGCACAGAGCAGTAGAGGGAGGGCTGGGCCGGGCTGGGTACCAGTTGACAGGGATAGGGAGGGAGACATTCTATCTACTTTGAAGGCTCTAGCATAGAAGTGGCACAGTCAACACCCATTTTTTTTGCTCATTCATCTATTTTTTAATTTCTCCTCTGTGCCAGACAGTAGGTATAACATGCCAAATAAGACATAGGCCCTGCTGTCAAAAATCTTTATTCTGCTGGGCATGGTGGCGCATGCTTGTAATCCCAGTACTTGGGAGGCTGAGACTGGAGCATCCAGGTTTGTGGCCAGCCTCAGCTTCTTAGTGAGGCCCTCCACAACTTAGTGAGACCCTGTTTCAAAATAAAGAATAAAAAATAGGGCTGGGGGTGTAGCTCCCTGGGTTCAATCCACAGTACCGAAAAAAAAATAAGAATCTTCATTCTAATGAGAGAAATAGACACCCCCACATCTCCACGAACACGTGATATTACCTTTGATGATGCAGGATTCTCTGGTAGAAAATGAGAGGGAGAGTGGTATTAGGCAAAGCTTCTTGGAGGGGTTTGTTTTAGTTGACTTTTCTTGTCTCTGTGACAAAAATACCTGACAAGAATAACTTAGAGGAGGAAATATGACATGAGAGGTTTAGGAATTTCAGTCCATACTTGGTTGGCTCCAAGGCAGAGACATCATGGTAGCACTTTTGTGGCGAAGGGAAGCTGAGCTCAACTCAATGGCGGCCGGCTGGCTGGAAGGAGAGAGAGAGAGAGAGAGAGAGAGAGAGAAAGAGAAAGTGACCAGGGACAAGTATAGTCTCCAAGGCCACACCCTCAGTGACCTATCTCCTCCAGTCATGCCCCACCTGCTTAAGTGACCACCCAGTAAATCCCTTCAAATGATTAATCCTTCAGTGGATTTGTCCACTGATGAGATTCGAGCCCGGATTCAATGATTTCACCTCTGAATATTGCTGCACTGGGGGTGTGCCTTCAACACATGAGCCTTTGGGGAGACCTTCCAAACTCAAACCACAACAACGTTGACATCTGAATCAAGCTTTAGAGATGAGTGGAATTTGATCAGATTGTGGGAAAAGGCATGGAGAGGTTGAAGACAACCTGAGAAACAGCCAGAAGGAGGATCCCCTTGATGTAGGTGAGCAGCAGCAGAGGTGCGCTGGTGGGGAGGCAGGGCCCAGCCATAGCAAGTCTTGTGTGCCACACACAGGCCATACCCTAAGACAATAGGGAGTCCTGGCAGGTTCCCCTTGGAGGTGGTCACCTCTGTGGTTGGCAGTGCTGTTGAGGGTGGATTTGACGGGGCAGAGACCAGTCAGGAAGATATAAAGTTAGCTGGGTGTGGTGGCATATGCTTGTAATCATACTTTTGGGAAGCTGAGACAGGAAGATTCATGGGTTGGAGGACAGCCTCAGCAATGTATTGAGACTCTCAGACTCTCAGCAATGTAGGGGAACTCTGTTTCAAAACAAAAAATAAAAAGGGCTGGGAGTTGGCCAGGCGTGGTGCATGCCTGTAATCCCAGTACTTGGGAGGCTGAGACAGGAGGATGGCAGGTTCAAGGACAGCCTCAACAAGTAGTGAGACTCTCATCAACCTAGTGAGACCCTGTTTCAAAATAAAAATAAAATACGGATGGGGTGTAGCTTGGAGGTAGAATGTCCCTGGATTCAATCCCCAGTACCACATGCACGCACACAAAGATGATGAAGAAGAAGAAGAGGAGGAGGAGGGGGAGGGACAGAGGGAGGGGGAGGGGGAGAAGGAAAAGAAGAAGAGTTCTAGGGAAAGATGATGTGGACCTGATTCAGGGTGGGAGCTAGTAGTAAGAGAGAGGCACACGGATTTGAGAAAGATGGAGGAGGCAGAATCACACCATGAAGACTCAGAGGAGGAGATGAGCCCGAGAGGTGGGCAGACAGGCATCCCGGAGGTTCCCAGATGAGACTGAGAGCCCAGAGCTGGAGCTGAGGGTCTCAGCTCAGAAGTGCTGAGGCCGGGATGTGGGCATCACTGGGACCTGGTGTCTGTGAACTCTGTTCCTCCAACCTTCTGCTGTTCTTCACCTCCAAGCCCAGGGAACAGTTTCTGTCTCTCTGATTTGAATGTTTCTTCTGTGTCAGGGTCTCTGTTGTGATCCGCAGCTATGAGGATGAGAAATAGCATGGATTCCCTCCCCTCTGCGCTGGGGATGCAGGGTGGGTGAGCCCTTGGCCCCGCCCCCAGCGAGCCCCTCCTCCCGGTGCTGGAGACTCCCTGGCGCTGGGGACGTGGGGTGGGTGAGCCCTTGGCCCGGCCCCTGGAGAACCCCTCCCCCTGGCACTGAGGACACAGGACGGGTGAGCCTTGGCCCCGCTCCTGGAGACACCCCCCCTGGCGCTGGGGATGTGGGGCAGGTGAGCCCTTAGCCCCCACCTCCAGGGAGCCCCTCACCCCAGCACTGGGGATGCGGGGCAGGTAAGCCCTTGACCCCGCTCCCAGAGAACCCCTCCCCCCGGCGCTGGAGACACGGGGAGGGAGAGCCCTGGGCCCCATCCCCAAAGACCCCCAGAGCTGGGGATGTGGGGCAGGTGAGCCCTTGGCTCTGCCCCCGGAGACTCCCTCCGGCGCTGGAGACACGGGGAGGGAGAGCCCTGGGCCCTGTCCCCAGAGACCCCCCGGCACTGGGGACACGGGGCGGGTGAGCCCTTGGCCCCATCCCTGGAGACCCTGTCGCTGGGGACGCAGGGCAGGCGAACCCTTGGCCCCGCCCCCAGAGAACCCCTCCCCCCAATGCTAGAGACATGGGGAGGGTGAGCCCTTGGCCCCGACCCCAGAGAACCCCTCACCCTGGCGCTGGGGACACGGGGTGGGGGAGCCCTCAGACCCCACCCCTGGGGAACCCCTCACCCTGGCACTGGAGACACGGGGTGGGTGAGCCCTCGGGCCCGCCCCCAGAGAACCCCTCACCCCGGCACTGGGGACGTTGGGAAGGGGGAGCCCCCAGCCCCGCCCCATAGTACCCCAGTGCTGAGGTCAGGGGACAATGTGCCAAGACCCTGCACAGGAAGGACCACAGACAAAGAGAGAAAACCTCAGATTTTCTGGGTTTTCTGGGCAGAGTGAAGAAGGTGAACTAACTGGGGGAGGCGGGAGGGAAGGAGAAGGAAACAAACTGGAGCACAGGATGGACTTACAGAAAGATATCAAAGTCAACTACTATGCTGAAAACGGGAAGGAGGGAGGGGGGAGGAAAGGGGGTGGGAATTGGGGAGGGCTAATTGACTGATGAGTGCATGTATACATCAACCACCCTGAAATCCTTCAAGATGTATGTTTGCAATGCACTAATAAAAATAAATAAATAAATAAATAAATAAATAAATTTATCTTAAAAAAAGAAATAGCATGGATTCTTTTTGGAGAGAAGAGCCACTCACAGGTTGGGATATGAGTGAAAATACATCCTCCCTTGAAGGGAACTATGGACACCACGCTGTAACTCTTGTGGGTTTTTCACTCTTAGCTAATGGTGGGGCCTTAAGACCCTCTGTGTGGCTGACTTATTCATCCCCTGTGTTCGGCTCAGGCACCCCTCTTCCACGGAAGCTCTTCCCAGCCTCCTTGACTAAGGCTCCTGCAGGGAAGCCTGCTCATGGCACTATGGGCCTCTCCTTTCAGATTTTATCACAGTTTCGACTTTACTTTGTGATATTGTGATTAAGCCTATTAAACCGTAGATGATAAGCACGCCGAGGGCAGGAACCGCGCTGGCTTTCACCTGCCATCGTGTCCTGCATCTTCTGGCATTTAGTAGGTGCTCTGCCTGTGAGCTGGGCAGGCAGTAGGGTTTAAGTCAGGGTCCTTGCAGGAAACAGATGGCACCTTCTGAGAAGGAATTGATGAGTCTAATGAAGGGACTATTTATACAGAAGCAAGAGGATTAAGAGACCAATCCGGGGACCTGCCACAGGGGGAGCTGGTACCACCGCTGGACTGCAGTGTGTCCCTCCAAAACCTGTGCAAGTCCTAGCCTCAGTATCTGTGACTGTGACCTTACTTGGAAGCAGGGTCTTTGCAGGTGTAAAGTTAAGGTCATAATCCAACACGACTGGTGTCATATAAGAAGAGGAGACACAGAGACGCACAGGGAGGCGACAACTACATGTTGATGGAGGCTGAGCCGGAGCCATGCGTTTGTGAGTGAGGAATGACAGACACTGCTGGCCCTCACCAGGGCTAGAAGAGGCAAACAAACATGTTGCTCACAGACCTGAGGGGCAGGGGCGGAAGCGAGCCGTGTATGGTGAATTGTAGCAGAGGGGCCACCCACCAGGAGCTGTGACCCAGACAGAAGAACAGGACTAGAAGCTGGGGCCCAGTGGGGAGGGAGCAGAGGAACGAACACCCAGAATTCCCTTTCTTCTAGTTTCCATCTCCTGTCTCTGGAGAGCCAGACCCATCTGGCAGCCAGAGGGCAGGGGAGCTTGGTGAAGTGGTCCTCCGAAGTGGGCGTCCGGGCACGGAGAAGAGTGGCCACAGGGAAGAGCGATCTGGAGGTCAAGGAGGGTAGATCCCATCCGGCCAGTAGAAAAAGCAGTGGGCGAGAGAATGAATGAATGAATGAATGAATGGGAGTGTGATGGAGACCAAACTCGCAGTTAACCTTGTTTCTGGTTTGGACACAGACAATGTTATGGTGCTTCTGTATCCATCAGGAGGAGAGGAGAAAGGAGTCACAGCTTTTGAACGGTTGGGACTTCTGTCTCACTCTGAGCCTCCCCTCTGGCTCAGGACCCAGATGCGGAGGCTTAGGGAGCCTCCCTCTCTGTCTACGCAGCCGGCACCTTCAGGCGGGATTCTATTTTAAGGCTGTAAGTGAGGTAATTTGGTATGACAACAGAAAGACAGTTGTAAAGATGAAGTGCCAGCCTTCGAAGCAGGGAAGTCACGTGGCCCTCGAGGGTTGCCAACATCGATGACTCAGTAGTACGTGCGCGCCTGTGCCGGGCCAGGCCGGAACGTCCTCCGGCAACATAGAGGTCCGTGTGTTCTGCCAGGTGAAAGAAACCTTCGGGCAGCGCAGCTCCTGTGTCTACACGAGGCCTGAATATTCAGCTGTTGCTGCCAGCTCTGCTAGCCAGAGCTGTCATTCAGGGGAGGAGAGGGTTGGTCCACCAAGGGAAGGGCCAACTGAATAGAAAGGGCCAGACCTGTCCACTGGCGGAGCTGCTGTCAGATCTGGCCGCATTGGCGGAGCCCCGAGCTGTGTTCACATGTCAGAGAAGTATGTGAAATGCAATGGGTTCAGCTGCTTGGCTCTGTGCGGACCAAATGGCCGCAGGGTCTCCATTCCAAATGCAGGTGCCTTGTCTGGGGGAAGCCTGGGAGAGGAAAACTACATTTTTGTTGGACTTGTCCAGCCTGGAATTATTGTAATAGCCAGTTACACCCTTTGCTTCTAGGTCACTTTGTTTTGTTGAGGAAGCTTGCTGAAACAGGCACATGGCATGGGTAGAAATAAATTCTAGGTGGTCCCATCCACCCCTCAGGCTTTGTAACGTTCCTGTTGATGCTAATTCTTCCTTCAGAATTATCCCTGTTCTTTTCAGACAGAAAACATTGTCTGGTGTCCACTGTGGGGCAAAGGTAGGTGGTGGCAGGGTCCTCTGAGAAATTACTATTTTTTCCACCTTTCGCAAAACGAACTGCCAATCAGTTTCTGTAGAAGCCGAGTTAGAAGGACACTGAAGGACAGATATTGAGGCACACTCGTTTACTAATGAGATACGGCAGGCAGGAGAAAAGATACAAAATGACTTCTTTTTTTTTTTTGCGGTACCGGGGATTGAACCCAGGGGTGTTCTACCTCTGCGCTATGCCCCCAGCCCTATTTTTTATACTTTATTTTGAAACCAGGTCTCACAAAGTTGCGGAGGGCCTCACTAAGTAGAGAGAGGGAGAGAGAGAGAGAGAGAACTGAGGCTGGCCGCGAACCCGGATCCTCTGGTCTCCGCCTCCCAAAGTACTGGGATTACAAGCGTGCGCCACCATGCCCGGCTGCAAAATGTCTTCTTAGAAAAGCTTCTCTGGGTATGGAAAGTGCTGGGGAGCAGGTGGTGTAATTCATACAAGGAATCCCAGGGTAGTCTGGAGAAGAGGGGCTGTATAGTCACTTCATGAGTCAGGATTTAAAAAGGTATGCTGCATTAACAAATAACCTCAGAGTTTCATGGACTTACATCAATGACAATAAATAAATAAAGGTTAATTTCTCACACATGAACCATATTCATCATGAGTTGGCCACCGTTTTCCTCCCTGTTGTCTTCATTCTGGGACCTGGGACAATGGAGCAGCTTCTCTTTGAAGCACTGCTTGGTCATCATGACAGACGGGAAAAGAGTCCTGCAAACCACACTGGCTCTTGAAATTTCTGCTCTGAAGTGACGTGTCCCACATTTAAATTCCTTCCACACTTAAACGGCTAAAGCATGTTAGAGGGCAATCCCCGAGTTCAGCAGGGCAGGAATATATAATACTCCCATAGCATGGAAGAGTGGAATAGTTGGTGAACATTAATACAATCTACCAAATGTTTTTACACCCTCCTCCTGAGGTTCAGGATTAGGAAGATTCAGAATTAAGGAGTTCTCTAGGAGGAGGGCATCAGACTGGCTCGAACCATGCCCATTTGCAGAGGTGGGCAACTGGATCCCCACAATGAAGTTACTAGGAAGTTTGAGATAGATAGATGGATAAATGGATGGATAGATAGAGATTTTATGGATCTGTTGACTGAGGCAAGAGAGAAGGGAATAATAGTTCTCAGTCCATTAGGTATTTGCTGGAGCCCAGCCTGGTTTGGTGCTCCTGGGAGGTAGGTGAAGGATGCTTGAGGTCAGAGATTCAGATTTTCACCATCGTTTTCTTGACTAAGCATAGCCCAGTGAGGTCACTTCTGTGACTTCCAGGTGGCACCTTGCCTATCCAACTACACACCCAGGGACATGAAACTCTTCTCCAGTTACCAGCCTACCATTGCTGTTATCCAGGGAAGACTAAATAAGATTTGACCCCTCCCCAAGATTTCTAATTTGCTTTGCACACTCTTCTCCAATTCTTACCTACATAGAGGTAAAAACTCAGTTTTCTTTGTATATACAAAAGCAAAGAAGTTGGGCCTTGGAAAATATAGACAGGATTTCCAACTACTGCCAACTTTTGGGAGCTCAAACATTGCACTCTGGGACCTGCTTGAGGGACATTTCAGTTCCATAAAAACATAGAAGTCCCAGTTCTTCAAAGAATTATGACATAAAAGGCAAGAAATAGAATTTAGAAAAAAAGATGTGTAGACATTGTAATATTTGGCAAGAGTAGCAGACATTAAATGCGAGAGACAAATAAACCTTCATGTCATTAATTCAAGGAGATGTTGGGGGTACTTGTTACAGCAGTTAGCCTACCCTGACTAGTACACAGTGTTTATGTATGTATTAGGATTCTGGGTGAGAGAGGCAGAAGGGAGGGGTGAGTCCAGAAGGAATTTCCTAGAATGGAAAGTTCTCTGGGGTGGGTATCTTGACTGTTCTTTGGCTCTGTTGCATAAAAGAAGACATCATGGAGCATTTACAGAGGGAGTAGTTGGTGTCTCTGCAAGTTAAATTTAAAAAATCCAGTCTTCTCCCATGAACTCAGGCCTACCAGGGATTTGAGGAATGGATGTGAACATTCATTGTAACTTCGGGTAAGTGGCCGGTGAGCCTTGGTGGTCAGAGCCAGTGGGTGGCAGGGCTGGGGACCCAGGAGGAATCGTCAGGGAGGAGCTGGAGTCTCCTGCTCGCTGCTCCCAGGCAGGCTTGGAGGACAGGCGAGTTATGCAGGGAATTTCCTGCTTCTGCGACGGGTTGCCAACAACCACAGTTTAGCAAATTCACCTCGTGGCCACTTTTGGTGAATTTTCAAAAAAATACCTCAGCAGCTCTTTCAGGTTTGCCCTTAATATTCAAAGCCAGTCCAAGACTAGTTCATTTCTGAATCCAATTTTGGGTAAATAACTGACAACCAGTTTACTGTTAACCCACAATCAAAATGGGAGAAAGTCTTTCTTTTCTCTCTTCTTCTGAATTGAGGAACGTTGGAAGAATTTGTTCTTGAAAGAACAAGAGGTGGGCTGAGGGTGGGGAGAAGTTAGAAAAACACCCTGGGTTTGGATAGCGTCTTCAGAGCCAGAGTGGGATGGGGCCTACTGAGGAGGGATGAGGTGTCAGGAACTGGTTATACAGTGCTGCCCTTTAAGAAAAGGGTGAGACCAGCTTAGGGGAATAGCCAGGAGTCCCTCAGTGAACCAGCACCAGCCCTGCCTGCTGTGAGGCTGAGCGCCCGGCTCAGGGACCTCGCCCTACTCATTAGGACCCCAGGGAGCAGTTCCCCTCCCCACCTTGGTAAAGCCAAGGGGGTGGATGTAGGCACTGTGGCTCTTGGTTAGAAGGAGCTGGGGAAAACAGTGGTGCATTGGGTCAGCTGGGGTGCAGAGAAGGTCTTTCCAGGTACAGGTGGGGGAATTAGAGGGACCTAGGAACCCAGGGGTGGTGCGGGGGTCTGAATGGCTCGGGTAAAGGCTTGTTAACTGCAACATCTACCTTGGTCATCTTCTTCCCTTTTCCTGTGAACCCATAAAGAGCTGAGATCAGTAGGGAGTCCAGACTAATTAGGAAAAGGGAGAGGAGAGAAGGGGTGCAGAAGAGAAGAGACCAAGGGAGAGCCAAGAAAGACTGGGCTGGGATTTGTGTGCCGCGCCTGCCGTGGCATTCTGTTTGCGGTGTGTGGCGTGCAGCAGGGAGGACCTCCGTAGGTGTTTGGTTGGTACCTGTGCAAGATGTTAGGTACCACAATTGTAATTCCAACCTTTGGGAGTTCGGTCCTTATGAATATTCATGAAGTAAATCTTTTTGTGTGTGTGTGTGGTACTGGGGATGAAACCCAGAAGCATTCTACCTCTGAGCTATATCCTTAGTCCTTTTTTATTCTTTATTTTGAAACAGGGTCTCACTAAGTTGCGGAGGGCCTCACTAAGTAACTGAGGCTGGTCGCGAACCTGTGATCCTCCTGTCTCAGCCTCCCAAGTACTGGGATTACAAGCATGCGCCACAATGCCCGGCTCATGAAGTAAATCTTAAGGCAAAGTGTTTTACCATTATGTGCATGCCATTCAAATGATTATTCCCACTCTTTTCTTTGCATGCCCAGGTAGAGTATAATAGAGCCCTTCTCTGGTTAAATAGATGCTTGCCTTCGTGATGGAGTGAGGTTGTGCACTGCACTTGGACTCCCCGCTACAGTGTGGACCCACTATAGTTAGGGTTAGACAAAATACAAATCAGATAAGAGCAAGTGGTGGGAATTCATGGAAGGAACTGTAAACTTTGCTTGATGGAAATGCTTCAGCGGGAGATCTGATTCACAGACCCACTGTGGGCTCGTTCCATGTATCTCAAGGGAGAAACCATTATTATTTCCCATGGAGGCCAGAAGGTACCTTAGTCCATTTTTTGCTACTACAGCAAAATACTTGAGACTTGGTAATTTACAAAGAAAAGAGGTTTGTTTTGGCTCATGGTTCTGGAAATTCAAGAGCAGGGTGCTGCTATCTGCTTGGCTTGTGGTGGGGCCCTCATGGTGGAAATTGAAAGCATAAGGAGACTGGTGAGGAAAGATTGAAGTGGGGAGGAGGACAGAGAGGAGGTGCCAGGCTGACTTTACAACCCACTCTCACAGTAACTAATCCAGTCTGGCGAGCTTGACAACCCACTCCTAGGTGAAAATACTCGCGTCTCTTGATGACCTAATTCCTTCTGTGGGCTCCGATGCCGCTCCGTGCTGTTACATGGACACCAAGCCTCAGCTGGAGTTTCAGTGGGAACATCTGTGTTCAAATCATAGCCGAAGAATTGGTTGAAGGATTGGTGGGTAGAAAAGGAGAACATTTTTTTAGGTGGGAATAGATGTCATTTGGTGAAGAGAGATGGGTGTGTTTCTTGTACTTGAATGAAAGCTCTAGTCTTTGTTGGTGAGTTCACAAGTGCAGAGGTTCCATCTCTACGTGGAGACAACTGTTCTCTAGGGCTGTGCAGAGAAAATGCTCCTGCTGCTTCTCTTGGGCAGAGAAGAGGTTGAGCTGGGGGGTCTAGTGGCTGAAAGGACTTTTGAGGACATCTAATCCTTTCTGTCTTATTTTCTGGGGCCTTTGAAGGATGACTTTCATTAGCATTTGTTTGAAGAATTAAAAAAGGTGCATTCTTTGAGATTAACAACAACAACAAAATCAACCCTGTCCAATTCGTATCTTTAGAATAAATAAAAATAATAACGGAAAACAACCCAAATATCCATCAATAGAGGATGGATAAACAAAATATGGCAAATTCATACAATGGAATACTATCCCACAATAAAAAGAGCAAATTACTGCCACAGGTATAGGCCCAGAATACATTATACTGAACAAAAGAATATAAGCTTGATAGCCAGGTACAGTGGTACATGCCTGTATTCCCAGTACTGGGGAGGCTGAGATAGGAGGATAGCAGGTTTGAGGCTAGCCTCTATAATGTAGCAAAATCCTGTTTCAAAATAAAAAATAAAAATGGTTGTGGGTGTAACTAGGAGATAGAATGCCCCTGGGTTTAATCCCCAATACCCCAGTGCAAAAAAAAAAAAAAAAAAGAAAGAAAGAAAGAAAGGGAGAAAGAAAGAAAATAAGGTTGATGATGTGAGGTTGGAGACTAGGCAAAACTAAAAAAAAATATAGTTATTTCTCAAAGTGGGGTCGGGCTATTGACTGAAAGAAGGTTTAAGGGAACTTTCTGGAATAAAAAAAATCTTATATCTTGATCTGGGTGTATGTGCCATGGGTATATCCATATATAAATATTACTGAGCTGTTCATTTAAGTTTTGTACATTTTACTGGGTATACCAACCCTCCCCCCTCCCAAATAAAAACCCCCAGAAAATCCTGATTAATGAATGGAAAATAAATGGCTCCCTGACTTGGGACCCTTCAATGATAAGCTCAATGGGGCAAATTTCTTAGTAAGTGGCGCTGATAGAAGTCCCCCTTGTCTAGAGGTTTAAGGAACTTGGGCATGTTATTTAATGTGTCTGGATTTTCATTTTTTCCTCTATTAAAAAGAAAAAGAGAGGGCTCAGTTGTCTGCTGCTCACAGACTCTGCCACCTCAGATGGCCCCGGGCTGGCGGTGGAGAGGACACAAAGGTGCTCCAGTTGTGGACCTGGCTGTGGTTCTGCAGGGACAGTGCGTCCAGTGACTCCGACATCAGGGTGGCTGCCAGAGCCAGCCCTGCCCTGGCTCCCTCTTTCTGCCTGTCTGCTCTCAGCCAACGCCCCCAGGCCTGGAGGAGGCCTCTTGGGAGGCCAGGCAGGAGCTTCTTGTCCTCCTCCCCCCTCTGGGGCCTTGCTTCTTCTTCCTGCCTGCAGGCCCGACAGGCTCTTTCTGTTTGGTGACTGAGTGTAAAGCCACGGGGTATGTGTGCGGGGAGCCGGAATGAATGCCTGGGTACCCGATTCACACCAGCCTCCAGAGTCTAAAATATGTGGCCAAGAATCCAAGTCTAACTTCTCCTCAAGGAGACAAATGACAGGCCCTCCTGGAAGTGGTTCCATAGACATAAAGAGATACCACTGGTCCCTGGCCCAGGCCACCACCCCACACCAGGGTCCCTCCTACCCTGCCATGGCCCAGGGCCCCCCAAAGGGAGAAAAGTGGCATTTGTGGTTGGACCTAGCATCCGGGTAATTTTCCATCTTGCTTCGTTTACTCAAACATTTTCCTCCCGACCCAGGAAGACAGACAAGTTAAGTGGCTCTTGAGAAAACTTAAGACTCCAAAGAGAGAAGAGTCCTAACTCTGGTTCCTTGGACAGAGGTCACACGCCCCCTTTCTGATGTCCCTCCCCGTCAACACAGGGCACTCCTTTATCTCCTTGATGTGAAGCAGAGTAAACGGTCTTTGGCTGCTGCATTGTCCTGTGGGGAGCAGAGCTCAGCGGAAGCACGAATACTGGCCCAAGAAAACCACAGATTCTCAGACCAGAAGGGATTTAGAATCAGAGACTCCAACTGTATAGATGAGGAAACTAAAGCCGAGAGAGGGGAAGTAACCAGCTTAGAGGCAAAAGCCAGTCAAGGACAGGACCAGGAAAAGAATAGGGGTGACTGATTGGACCCAAGTCTGGAGCCAGCGAGACAAGCTGACCTCCTCCCTGGGAGACCAGGGCTTCTCAGACTTCGCGAGACTGACATTTTGGGCCAGATAATTCCTTGATGTGTGTGTGTGTGTGGGGAGGGGTAGGGTTATGTATTGGAGGATGTTTAGCAGCATCCCTGGTCTCTACTCATTAGATGCCAGTAACAGTCCTCACCCAAGTTGTGACAACAAAAATGTCCCCAAACATTGACAAATGTCCCCTGGTGGGCGAAGTCAGTCCTGGTTGAGAACCACTGGGACAGAGTCAGTTCTTGAGCTTAACACTTCCCAATTCCTTATAATGCATTTATTATTTGCACGTCTGTCTCATGCCTCAGTCTGTGACTTTGTGGGACAGATAGGATCTTACTGACCTTTTGGTTTCCTGTGTCTTGCATAGTAGCTGGCATGTGAGAGATGCAGTGAATGGTTTTGAATGAGTGAATGAATGAATGAATGAATGAATGAAATGAATGAAAAAATCCCACTGGGAGACCCTGGCAGACAAACTTATCTAGTATTATATTAAACATCAGCCTGGTGTAGTCTGGAAGGAGGGGTGGGAGAATGACTGGTGTGACCTTCTACCTGAGGGACAGTGGGGCTCCCGTCTATCCGCTTTGTCGTCCCCTATCACAGCCCCACAGAAGGCTTCATCTTGAGCTCCTATCCTCACGCTGCGGGCTGGCTTAATTATGTGGCCTCTTTTCATTCTTATAAGACAATAGAAACAGATAATATGGGAAAGACATTTTCTCACCGGGGACACAACCAGCCTTCTGGAACGGTAAGCCTTGAGATTCTCACAGTTAGAAGAAAAAAGTCCCCAAATAGGGCCATTAGCAGCCACAAGTCATGGGAGAATATTTGTCCTGGAGTCATGAAATTTTGGCATTGGAAAAAGTCACAAGTGAAATATAAAAGGAAACATCCCAAACATAAAATGTCATTGTATTGGTTTTCTTAATCCCAGAAATTTTCACCAGCATTGACTTTGGGGAAGTGACTAGACAAGTCTGTTTTTGTTTTCCAAAGGATAAAATGTTTGAGAGTAGAGTCCTCTTTAAGGGGGTGGGGGGGACTGGCCTTTGGAGGACCCTCTGAGCTAGATTACAAAATATAAGTCCCGCCCGGTGATTTTGAAAGAGTGGGTTTATTTTGGGCAGCATAAAAATGGGAGAAACTAAGAAAGAGAAAAAAAATATATATATATATAAATGCTGTTATTTTGTTCTTCTTTATTGCTGAGTAGAATTCCATTGTGTGTATTTCCCATAATTTTGTAATCCATTCATCTGTTGATGGACATCTAGGTTGGTTCCATAATTTGGCCACTGTGAATTGTGCTGCTATGAACATGGGTATGCATATATTACTGTTGTTTTCTGGAGAACATTATGTTAAGTGAGATTAGCCAATCACAAAAAAGAAGGGACATATGTTTTCATTAATATGCGCAATTTAGGGAGTAGTGGGGACACAAAAGGGACTCCAATGACAACGGAGAACCCTCAGTGGTGCAAGGGAAGGGGTACAAGGGAAGGGGAAGGGTAAGAAAGAAGTGAATCTATGGAATTACTGTCATAAAC
>PVJS01008092.1:43371-54267 GCA_004027185.1 Glis glis | reverse complement strand
TCTCCTCTCCTCTCCTCTCCTCTCCTCTCCTCTCCTCTCCTTTCCTTCCTTCCTTCCTTCCTTCCTTTTTGGCACCAGGGGCCTTCTACCTCCAAGCTACACCCCCAGCCCTATTTTATTTTTTATTTTGAAACAGGGTCTCACTCAGTTGTTGAGGCTGGCTGTGAACCTGTGAGCTTCCTGTCTCAGCCTCCCAAGTACTGGGATTACAGGTGCATGTGACGGCACCAGGCTCTAGAGAAACATTTTCAGGGCAAACATCAACAGGATTTGAGAGGTGCTCACCTCCCTTCTGGCCATGACCACCCCCTGGCCAGCTCTGTGAGGAATCCCCAGGTCTCCTCTCCGTCCATCTCCCTGCAGGTTCAGCTCCTTCCTGTTGAGCTGGCTTTACTGGTATCTCAGAATTTTGTGTCGCTTTCCGTTTGTTTGCTTTTGAGCGCTCCGTCCATCTGTGGTCACATCCTCAGTTTGTTTTTGTTTGTTTGTTTGTTTGTTTTTTTGGTGGTACTGGAGATTGAACCCAGGGGCATTCTACCTCCAAGCTACACCCCCAGCCCTTTTTACAATTTTTTACTTTGAAACAGGGTCTTGCTAGGTTGCTGAGAGTCTCACTATGTTTCTGAGGTGGTCCTCAGTCCTGTGATCTTCCAGTCTCAGCCTCCCAAGTACTGGGATTACAGGCGTGAGCCACCGTGCCCGGCTCTCATTGCTGATTTGACCTCTCTCATTTCTCCTGGCACCCCTTTGGGCCCCAGAGCCTGGAAGGTCCCCCAGCCCCGTGGTCAGGAGGAAGAGCTCCTCTGTATAGTGTCCCCCTTCTTGCCTTTCCTAGCACCCCGTTCTGTGGCTTTTCATGCTGGGGTTTGCTAACGCTGCACTTGGGGGTGTGACCCACCTGCCTGGGATAATCTTCCTGGTCTTCCCGGGCTCCCTCCTTCATTCCCCTCAGGGCGTCATTCAAACATCACCTTTCCTGACCACCCTATTTATTTATTTATTTATTTATTTATTTATTTATTTATTTGCGGTACTGGGGATTGAACCCAGGGGCGTTCTACCTCTGCGCTACACCCCCGGCCCTATTTTTTATACTTTATTTTGAAACTGGGTCTCACAAAGTTGCAGAGGGCCTCACTAGGGGGAGAGAGAGAGAGAGAGACAGGGAGAGAGAGAGAGACAAAGAGAGAGAGAGAGACAGTGAGAGACAGGCGGAGGCTGGCCGCGAACCCGGATCCTCTGGTCTCCGCCTCCCAAAGTACTGGGATTACAAGCGTGCGCCACCATGCCCGGCTCTGACCACCCTATTTAAAACTGCACACTCTGCCCTTGGCCTGCATCCCCTTCCTCCCTTCGCCTGCCCTCATTTATTACCACCTGTCGCCCTATCTGTTTTACTTATTTTCTGTCTCCACCCATAGAAGGTACACTGCACAGAGGTAGGTTTTGTTGGCTTTGCTCACGTAGAGTAGCGGTTGGCATGTTGTAGGTGCTGGATAAATATTTGTTGAATGAATGAATGAGCGTCACACCTCCCTCCTGCTCCTGAGTCCCCTCGCTTGTTAACATGGTGCCCAGTCAGCGCAGGACCCCAGCAACCCAGCTCGTCATTGGATCTAAGCTGGAACCCAGCTCATCTGTCGGTTCCTTCGCTTCCTCATCATCCAGTTCCAAAAGGTAACTACAGTCCAAGGAGTGGAGGGTGAGGAGAGTGGGGGCGTGCTCTGGGAGGAAGGCAGAGGAGGAGGGCAGGAGGAAGAGGCGGAAGCCAGCTTCAGCAGGGATTGAACGCAGGGGCGTTCTACCTCCGCGCTATGCCCCTGGCCCTATTTTTTATACTTTATTTTGAAACCGGGTCTCACGAAGTTGTGGGGGGCCTCACTAAGAGGAGAGAGAGAGAGAGAGAGAGAGAGAGCGCTGAGGCTGGCCACGAACCCGGATCCTCCGGCCTCCGCCTCCCAAAGTACTGAGATTACAAGCGTGTGCCACCACGCCCGGCTTCAGTGCACTTTCTATTTGCTTTCAGACTCAAAGTGGAAAATCACTGGGAGGCGAGGGAAAGTGGGCTTGGCCCCCGGTGGCCACTGGGAAGGGAGGCGGGGCAGGTGGAGAAGGAGGAAGAGGGCGTCAGATGTCCTTCCCGGTTTGGCTCACCTGTGGGTAAAACACAGGGCCTGTGCGGCCTGTTCCTGGGCAGGTGAGCGGCCTCCCCTCTGGGTGGCTGAGAATTCCCAGGCCTGGGGCTGGGGGCACGGGTGGGCGGAGGCGAGTCTAAGGCTGGGTGAGTCTCTGTTGACCCAGGATGAGGATAATGGGTGCACAGAGGTGCTGGCCTGGGCACGTAGGCATTTGTGTTTGTACATGGTTTCAGGAGAACAATATGTCCCATGCCTGCCTCTCCGGCTGAAGGAGGCCTGAGGACTTGGCAAAGGCCCAAGGAGCAGTGGCAGAGGGACAGGGCTGGACAACAGGACCCTAGAGAAGGGACGATAAAGGGCCTGGGATTAAATTTGTTGGAGAAAAGGCTAAAAGAGTAAATTAGTAACTGTCTCCTTGCAAAGAAATGGGTTTTAGTCCCAGTAGCCCAGGAAGTAGATTAGAAGAAAGTGCCTGAAGGTGCAGAGAGAGAAATTGAGGTTGGACAAGGAGAAACGGCCCTCTTGACTCTGAAGGTTATTAGCCTCTGGGATCTCCGAAGGGACAGGAGGAATGTCTTTAAATAACGGGTAAAACCTCATCTCCTCGTGGAGGGGAGTGAGGAGTCTTGCCTGGGAATGCCCGGATGCACACTCATTTTTTTCGGCCATATATTCAGTCAACAATTATTGAGGTTGTGCACTGTGCCAGGCCTTAGGGGATATGGGTTACTGATACATAATCTCTGCCCATGGTATGCACGGTCCTGCAGGGAGATAGAACACCAAGGAAGGTGTCTGGAAGACGGCGACGTCTCCACTGCGGACTAAGGGCTCTGGCAGCGTGAAGTGGAGGGGAGGCCAGCGGTGGTGAGGACCGTGTCTTAGGCAGGGCGCATGGGCCGGAGGGGACAGTGTGCAGAGCTGGACTGGGACATGGGGGTGGGGTCTGAGAAGGGCAGTTGAGAAGGGAAGAAGTGAGGGTAGATGGTTAAAGGAGCCACAGAATCAAACCACCAGTTTTGGATGCTTCGCTGAGGGCAAGGGAAGCCATCGAAGATTTTGAGCCGGGAGTGAAGAGCTGCGAGTTGTGTTTTATTCAGAAAGTTCTGTGAGGCCGCAGAATAGAGCATGGTCTAAGAGGAAGGGAGGCTGCGGCAGGGTGACTGAGGAGGTCATGACAGTCATGCAGATTGAAGGGCCAGTGGCCTGGGTCAAGGGGAGGGCAGTGGAGATGGAAAGAAGAGAATGAGGTTCAGAGTTATTTAGTTCTATCTTATTGTGGGGCACGAAGGAGAGGGAGAGGGCTCAAGAAAGACTCTTTTTAGCCTGTAATCCCAGTACTCAGGAGGCTGAGACAGGAGGATCACAGGTCCCAGGCCAGCCTCAGCAACTTAGCAAGACCCTCAGCAACTTGGCGAGACCCCGTCTCAAAAGAAAGAAGAAAAAGAAAGAGGAAAAACTCTGAGACTATGGAATTAGAGGGATCATCCATATTTAAATCTCAAATAAATAAATAAATAAATAAATAAATAAATAAATAAAAAGGACAAGCCAGGCACAGTGGTGCATGCCTGTAATCTCAGTATTTGGGAAGCTGAGATAGGATCGCAGGTTTAAGGCTGGTCTCAGCAACTGAGACCCTCAACAACTCAGCAAGACCCTGTATCAAAGTGAAAAATAAGATAGGGCTGGGGGTGTAGCTCAGAGGTAGACTGACCCTCGGTTTAATCCCCAGCACCCCCCTCCAAAGAAAAAAGACATTCTTTGGCTTCAGCAACTAAGCAGATGGTTTTATCTGTCACTAGGCTAGGAAATCCAGGGAAAGGAGCGGGTACCACCACAAAACACTAACCCTGGAAGTCCAAGTTTTCAATGCTGCAAATATTTCAATGAAATTGATACGGGTGAATTAAAATAGGTTGGAAGCTGGGCATGGTGGTGCATGCCTGTAATCTTAGTACTTGGGAGGTTGAGGCAGGAGGATCACAGGTTTGAGGACAGTCTCAGCAAGTAGTGAGACTCTTATCAATCTAGCAAGACCCTGTTTCAAAATAAAAATAAAATAGGGCTGTGTGTGTGTAGCTTGGAGGTAGAATGCCTCTGGGTTCAATCCCCAGTGCCACACACACACACACACACACACACACACACACACTCACACAATAGGTTGGAAATAATAATCTAGAGCTTTTATATATTACTATCATAATTATGCTATGATATAATTATATTATTATTATTATTATATAATTATATTATATATTATACCCTGTTTTAGTTTTTATAGGCGTTCCACATCTGGGACGACGGGACAGAAGTTCAAGCTCCTGTCACCCCGTCCCGGGGCTTCCTGAATGACGACTAACTGACCCTGGGGAAGGGTTCAGCTACAACTGGCTTGAGCTGCGGTTTTCCTGTCAGCGGAGGCCCGGGCCACAGGGGAGGAAGGGAGAGGTCCGGAAGCTCAGCTCTGCAGCAGTCACCTCTCCACTCACGGGGACATGTGGCAGCTCTAGAAGGGAATTCCGGGAGAGAGCCAGCGGCTCAGGCTCGGACCCTGCCACTCGGGGTTTCTGTGGCTCAAGGCTTCCTGCCCTGCTTAGTTCTCCCTCAGACAGCCCCACATCTACCTCTAGCCACCAGCACAAGACCCAGGAGTCGCACGTTGAAGGCGCTTGCACAATTATGAACCCCAGGGAGGCTTGTCACCTCCGGCAAAGCGTTAGTATTTTCATGCCCTTTGGAGAGAAGAGCAGACAGTAAGTGATTTGCCAGTGCCCCGGGGTTCCTGAGCGCAGAAAGCGTGTCTGTGCTTTCCCGGGGCTCCCGACTCTCAGGGCCCAGACCGAGCTCACAGCTCACGGGTTTACATTGGTTCTGCGTGTCCTAGAATCCAGGTCATGCAGGGCCGCTCACGTGATGTTGAAAATGCCCAAAGTCAAGCACTCCTGGACATGGGCTTGGCTACAGACTCCAGGGACATGGGATGGTGGGGCTGCCCAGGTCCTGTCTCATATCTGCTCCTGACCCTGCTACCAGGAGCCTCCATGTCTTGAAACTATCCTGTTCAGCAAGGTGAAGCCCCCAGCCTCCAGCAAACATCAGAATCACCTGGGGTGCTGGTTAGAAATGTGGGTCCAATTAGACCCATCAGACTAGAACTGGGGTGAAGCTGGGCAGGGGAGGGGGGTTGGCATCTTGAGTTTGCATTTTATTTTTTATTTATTTTTTGTATGGCACTAGGGATAGAACCCAGGGGATTTCTACTTCTGGGCTACACCCCCCCCAGCCTTATTTTATTAAAAAAAATTTTTTTTTTTGCGGTATTGGGGATCGAACCCAGGGGCATTCCACCTCCAAGCTACACCCCCCCAGTCCTATTTTTTTATTCTTTATTTTGAAACAGGGTCTCACTAAGTTGCGGAGGGCCTCACTAAGTAGCTGAGGCTGGCCGCGAACCCGGATCCTCCGGTCTCAGCCTCCCAAGTACTGGGATTACAAGTGTGCGCCACCACGCCCAGCTTATTTTTTAAAAATTTGAAACAGGGTCTTACTAAGTTACTAAATTGCTGAGGTTGGCCTTGAACCTGTGATCCTCCAGTCTCAGCCTCCCAAGTACTGGGATTCCAGGTGTGCGCCACCATGCCCAGTGAGTTTGCATTTTAAACAGGCTCCTCACCACAACCCTTCGGCAACTTTGCCCTAGGAGATTGGAAAGGAGTTTCTCCAACCAGACGGTGGAGGTGTAGGAGGGCCCTGCACTGTTTGGTGACTGTGGTGGGGTTGCCAGGGGAACCCAGCTGTGTAACTTCCTGGCATTGGTGGTTTTCCCCTCCTTGGCCTTATCTCAGCATCCGCCAGTACCCGTGCTGGTCACGTAGGAGGGGAAGCTGGTGCCAGCGTGTGGGGAGTGCCCAGACACCAGGGCAACAGGGGCCCGCGGGCCTGGGCCGGCAGGAGGCTGGAAATGTGGTGTGCAAGGCAGGAGGGACCTGCAGCTTGGCTGATGTCTTCCTCTGTGGCCTGGGAGGTCTCTGCAGAGTGGGGCTGTGGGGAGGGTGGACGTGGCCAGCACAGGGCTCTCGCCATCATTACCCTGGTGTCTTCCGTCCTCTGCATGACCTGACCCCTCCTGGGGACCGGAAGGCACCAACACCACGGAGCCCTCTGACCTGTGCCCTCCTATTCTCTTTCCTCCTTCCCCTTTCTAGACTGGAGCCTCTAGCCTCAAGCACCCCACTTTCACTCCCACCCACAGAACCCTGTCCCCCAGCTCCACCCACTCCTACTCTTTCTTTCTTCCTTTTTTTTTTTTTTTTTGGTACTGGGGAATTGAACCCAGGGGCGTTTTACCTCTGAGCTACACCCCCCAGCCCTTTTTATTTTTTATTTTGAAACAGGGTCTCTCTAAGTTGCTGAGGGTCTCGCTAAAGTGCCAAGGCTGGCCTTGAACCTGCGATCCTCTCCTGTCTCAGCCTCTCAAGTATGGGAATTCTAGGCTACTGCACCCACTTCTCTTTCTCCTCGCTTCCACATTTTTTTCTGGGTTTCAAACCCTCCTCTCCCCTTGCCCCAGCTGGTTCTCTGGGGCTACAGCAGGAAGGCCTGAAGGTCTTCAAGAACAGGAAAGAGAAAGGGAATTTTGAAGAGGGGAAGGCAGTAAAATAATTCATGCATTTAAGTATTTATTTATGTTTGGAGCCCTACTTTGACTTAGAAAGAATTTAGGGCTGTTTGGAGAGTTCAAGTATTCTGAGAAGGGGAGCAGTGAGACAGCCTCCACGCACAGAGCTCAGGCCCCAACGCATGATGGTGTTTATGTGACACTAAGGACAAAGGCCCCTGTATTCCCATGCACAGGGGAAAGGAGGAGCACAATAGACAGCCCCATTTTCTTTTTTTTTTTTTTTGCGGTACCGGGGATTGAACCCAGGGGCATTTTACCTCCAAGCTACACCCCCCCAGCCCTATTTTTTTATTCTTTATTTTGAAACAGGGTCTCACTAAGTTGTGGAAGGTCTCACTAAGTAGCTGAGGTTGGCCGTGAACCCAGATCCTCCAGTTTCAGCCTCCCAAGTACTGGGATTACAAGTGTGTGCCACCACGCCCGGCTAAACAGCCCCGTTTTCGAGCCTGGTCATACCTCCACATCATTGTTCTTTGGGGGCTGTTACCCCATCTCACAGATGAGGAAACGAGGCACAGGCCAGGGTTCAAACCTCTCTAGTCTGGCTCCAAACTCAGCTCCACTTCCCTTCTCCAGTGCGTACCCCAGGGAACACAGCACAGGAGTCTCCCCCAGAGGTCCTAGGGGGGACTCATGCCTAGGAACCACACCTAGAGGAAACGGTGCTTACTGAGGACGAATAGGAGCAGAGGTTGTGCAGGGCATGGGGCAGGTTCCAGGGAAGGAGAGAAGCCCCACTTGGACGACTTCCAGGACTCAGCAAAGGAGTTCAGAGAAAACCAAGAGAGGAGCCCGACGCTGTGGCGCACGCCTGTAATCCCAGTATTTGGGAGGCTGAGACAGAAGGATCGCAGGTTCGAGGCCAGCCTCAGCAACTAACCAAGCCTCTCAGCAAGTGAGATCTTGGTCCAAAAAAAGGGGGGTTTGGGGTGCAGTTCAGAGGTAGAAAGCCTCCAGTACTAAAAAAAAAAAAAAAGAAAAGAAAAGAAAACACGTGGGAAAACAGATTCACTAATGAAGAGCTGTATGCACAGGAGCACACGCTCCCTGAGGCAGGAACTGGGTGCCCTTCTCATTCCAAATCCCTGGCCTTGGCTCCTACTTCCCTCCTCTTGCCCACCCGGCTTCAGCAGCTCGGATGCGGGTGCTGGGAAGCTGGGTTCCTAAGTGCTCGACAGTGGGGCTGGGCCGGGAGGGGAAGGGGAGCTAGAAGCAGGGAGACAGGAGACAGCTTAAGTGAGAAGCCAGACTTTCCATTTCAACCAAGGACTTGCTCCACCTCCCAGGCTCCTCCCAAGGAAACGCGCTCATTCATCAGAGACTCAACGCTTCCTAGGTCTCCCGCCTCGCCAGGGCGGGTGCATCTGGGGGAGGAGAAGTGGGGGTCGGAGCCTGAGGACCGGGTACCCAGGAAGGCACCAAGCCCGGAGCGGAGAGGAGGTAGAGCCAGGTCCAGGTCCGTCCAGGCTTTATTCAGAGACTTCTCTGGAAGCTCTGCCATGGTAGGAAGAAGGGTCAGGCAGCCAAGGGTTGGGCAGAGAAGTTGGACCCGCCCATTTCCTCTGGCATCTTTAGCCTCTTAACCCGCCCTATTGTTCTTACCCCAGAGAATGGGATGGAGATGGGGCAGAGCGCAGGAGAAGACCGAGATGAGAGATCGGGGTCCCAGGTAGAGAGAAAGGACCCCCCAACATGCACCGGTGGAAGAGAGAGGAGGAAAAAGAAGGAAAGGATATGAAAGAACGCGAGGAGAGGAGCCACAGAGTTGGTCCGGGGTGGAGGTGGGAGGAAGGGCCCTCCCCGGCCTGCAGGATGTGGCCGGGAAGGAAGGCTGCCCCCCTACTCCTCAGGACTTCAGGGCTGGGATCTGGTTCTGAAACTACAAGCTTACAGCCTTAGAAGCCCCATTTGAGAAAAGCAATACAAAATTACGAATACGAATTTGTTACAGAAATAAACATTTGGAATGAAAGCCATCCTAACATTCTAAACTTTAAAAAGCCTGGTAGGCTGAGACAGGAGGATTCCCAAGTTGAAGACCAGCCTCAGCAACCTGGTGAGACCCTGTTTCAAAATAAAATATAAGGAGGGCTGGGGGTGTGGTTCTGAGGTAGAATACCCTGAGTTCAATCCCCAGTAACACACACACACACACACACACACACACACACACACACACACACATACACACGCCTGGCCAATCAATCCACATTGATACCGTCTAGAAGAGTAACATAAAAATTGTATGAATTAACTATCCTAAACAACTGAAAAAGTTTGTTTTTACCCCTGCCCCTTCGGTTACATATTCTTTCATTGTCTCTTCTTATGACAATGATTTTATCGTGTTATTTATTTATTTTTTTGGTGGAACTGGGGATTGAATCCAGGGGCATTCTACCTCTGAGCTACACCCCCAGCCCTATTTTATTTTTATTTTGAAACAGGGTCTCTCTAGGTTGATGAGAGTCTCACTACTTGCTGAGGCTGTCCTCGAACCTGTGATCCTCCTGTGTAAGCCTTCCAAGTACTGGGATTGCAGGCATGTGCCACCATGCCCAGCTTATCATATTATTTATTTTATTTTTTATAGAAAGAAGAGATAATTCAGCCTTTCCTCTGACATGGATTGATCAACACTTTTATTATTATTGATAGATAAGAATGTTTCATTGCACAGTTTGTTGTGGGTAAAATCATGTCGATTTTTATGATGGTTGTCAAGTTTGGAAAAATTGATACGAAGTTCCTTTCTTCTCTGAGGGGTGGGATTTCAGAGCGTTGTTTGGTAATTAATCTTAACTGTTCTCTGAGTTGATGGCCTTGTGAATCAGTTCGTCAAAAGTGTTCATTTCAGTGTGATATGAATTTCACGCACTCTCCATCAATGTCAATGTTTTATGTTAAATCAACAAGAAACTTAGTATCCTCCCAAAGTATTCATGTGATTTTTCTTCTCATTATGTAGATTATCAAACAATCTAAATGCCTACTTATCTTCTTCAAATTTGTCTGTTCCTCTTATTCAATTACTTTTTTGGTATAATCAGAGAAATAAGTTATAATTTGATTCTCAATTTCACAATAATTTCTACTGATTTCATGGTTTATCTTTACTTTTATTTCATGACCTGCTATTTTTTTATGTGTGTGTGTGTGGTACTGGGGATTGAACCCAGGAGCATTCTACCTCCGAGCTACACCCCCAACCCTATTTTATTTTTATTTTGAAAACAGGGTCTCGCTAGGTTGTTGAGGGTCTCACTGCTTGCTGAGGCTGTCCTCAAACCTGGGCTCCTTTTGTCTCATCCTCCCAAATACTGGGATTACAGGCACATGCCACCACACCTGACTATGACCTGCTAATTTTAAGTCGATTTTATGTCCTTTAATACGTACATTTTTTTTTTTTTGAGGTAATGGGGATTGAACCCAGGGGCATTTTACCTCCGGGCTACACCCCAGCCCTATTTTTTTATTCTTTATTTTGAAACAGGGTCTCACTAAGTTGTGGAGGACCTCACTAAGTCGCCGAGGCTAGCTGTGAACCTGGATCCTCTGGTCTCAGCCTCCCAAGTACTGGGATTACAAGTGTGCACCATAAGCTGAGGACCATAGCAGCCTCTTGAAGCCCTAGAACCTGCAGAAGGAACGCAGGCCCGTGGATACCTTGATTCAGCCCAGTGAGACCAGCGTCAAACTCTAGAGCCATAATGTGTGTTGTTGGAAGTTACTAAATGTGTAGTACTAAATGTGAAACTACTAGATTTGTTACCGCTGCAGTAGAAAATGAATGCACACTACCTGAATAGTTTTAAAATGGAAAAAGTGTCTCATGATATTTAGAAAAATTCAAGTAGGCATGTGTGTTTAAAATACTCTATGTAAAGCTGGGCATGGTGGCGCACGCTTGTAATCCCAGTACTTGGGAGGCTGAAACAGGAGGATCCGGGTTTGCGGCCAGCCTCAGCGACTTAGTGAGGCCCTCCGCAACTTAGTGAGGCCCTGTTTCAAAATAAAGAATAAAAAATAGGGTTGGGAGTGTAGCCCGGAGGTAGAATGCCCCTGGGT
>PVJS01008092.1:0-43271 GCA_004027185.1 Glis glis | reverse complement strand
CGTTGGGCTTTGTCTGTTTCAAACCTCGTTTTTCCTCCACTTCGTAGATCCTCTGTGTGGGACTCAAGCACACAGTCCTATGAAGGATACGGTTATACTTTGTTGCCTGCACATCCAGGGGTCAACCCAGTGGTGTGGTGGAAGCCCATGGCCCACCGGGACAGTGGGCAGTGACTTAACTAAACAGGGAAGGGATAGAAACCACACAAACGCGTTTCACTAAACCCAAAAAGTGTTTCCCTCCATCAACTTTTGCAAAATGACACAAGTATGTGCACGAGCAGACACAGTGCTCAGGGCCCTGCCTGCTCTGGGTCTCGGAGAGGTACCTGCAACAGGAGGCCTGGAGCTTAGGCCTTGTCAGCTTCCAGACAAACTCAACCGCCACCCCTGGGAGGCGACTGCTGGCTCCTCCTCCCTGCCTGGGCTTTACACCTCTCCTTCAAGGGAGTCAAGCCTGGGGTGAGAAGAGACCGCACCTTGGAGTTTGGACTGTACTCCTCTTTGGCTATGGAAATAATAGCTGCTTCAGAGACACATAGCTCAGAATTGGGTAAAAACCTTTGAGAAACATCTGATCCACGGGGTAGAACTTACTCCCCTTCTCCCTGGGCTGCAGGGAAGAGGGGTTATAATGCCAAGGCTGGGCAAGGAAGGGTACCGGGAACAGAAAGCCGCCTTCCCAATCACACCTCCTTTCCCTTGACCTGCCTCCAGTACTTCCAGGGGCTTCCAGGGGAAGGGAGCACAGTCTTGGGGATCCCAAAGGAGATAAGGGCTGGGAGATCTAGAGACGTGCCTCAGTCTCCCCTCCTCCATTTCCCCGGGCTTGTCCACGGTCCTCAGCACCTAAGGTTTAGAAAGACTGCTCTTGGGGGCTGGAGAGAAGTTGGGGCCCCAGGTACAGCTCGCAGGATAGTAGAGTCACCAAGAGCTGCGCTCATCAACGCCGGAGAGACATCTGTCCTGATGGGGTGGGACCTCTGTGAGGCTCAGGGTGCGCAGCCTCTCCTGCCCCTTCAGTTCTTTCCTGCAGGCTGGGAGGTGCAGGGCCAAACCTAACTGGTAAGTCAAGACTCCTGAAAACATACCAACTACAAGTGTTCAAAGGTAGGTTCCCAGGCCAGTTCCACAGAATTTTGACTTAGTCTAAGGTAGTACCTATATTTTTCTTTTTCTTTTCCTTCCTCCCTCCCTCCCTCCCTCCCTCTCTCTTTTCTTTCTTCTTTCTCTCTCTCTCTCTCTTTCTTCTTCTTCTTCTTCTTCTTCTTCTTCTTCTTCTTCTTCTTCTCTCTCTCTCTCTCTCTCTCTCTTTTTTGGATTAAACCTAAGGGCATTCTACCTTCCAGCTATACCCTCAGACCTGTTTATTATTATTATTATTTTGAAACAGAGTCTAAGTTGCTGAGGCTGGCTGGCCTCGAATCAGCAATCCTCTGGTCTCATCCTCCTAAGTACCGGGATAACAGACATACACTACTGCACCACCTATGTGTGTGTGTGTGTGTGTGTGTGTGTGTGTGTGTGTGTGGTGTTGGGGATTGAACCCAGGGGCATTCTACCTCTGAGCTACACCCCCAGCCCTATTTTTAATTTTGAAACAGGGTCTCACTAAGTTGCAGAGGGCTTTGCAGAGTTGCTGAGGCTGGCCTCAAATCTGTGGTCCTCCTGTCTCAGCCTCCCAAGTACTGGGATTACAGGCTCCTGCCACCACATCCTCCTACATTTTTATTTATTTATTAATTATCTAATTTATTTATTTTTGTGGTGCTGGGGATTGAACCCAGGGGCATTCTACCTCTGAGCTATACCCCCAGCCCTTTTTATTTTTTGTTTTGAAACAGGGTCTCTCTAGGTTGCTGGGAGTCTCACTAAATTGCCAAGGCTGGTCTCAAACCTGCACTCCTCCTGTCTTAGCCTCCCAAGTACTAGGATTACAGGCTACAGGTGTGCACAGCCACACCTGGCTCTACATTTTTATTTTATTCTATTTTTATTTTTTGTAGTACTGGGGATGGAACCCAGGGGCATTCTACCTCTGAACTATACCCCCAGTCCTATTTTATTCCTTATTTTTTTGAAACAGGGTCTCACTAAGTTGCAGAGGGCCTCACAAATTGCTGAGCTCGCTGGGAACCTGCGATCCTCCTGTCTCAGCCTCCCAAGTACTGGGATTACAAGTGTGCGCCACCACACCGGCTCTACATTTTTATTTTTAATGTGCTCTCTTAGGCCTTAGAACCGGGAGGTCAACGGCACACCTTTTAAGGAACCGCTCCCTAAACTGCATGCACATTCTCAGGGAAGGCCAGAAATTTTTTCTTTGGTTCAACTGTACTCCCTCTCCAGTTGTGAAATGTATTGGTCTAAAGCCACTTGCTCCTTTGCAGACAAACCGCTCATGAGGTTTGGCTTGGCTCCTGCAGCACCGTAGGCATCAGTAACCATGGTAACCGGGGATGGGGATGAGTCTCTGGGCTGACGGGTGCCCCTGGGTCCAAAGTAATCCTTTAGGGTTGGGGTCCTGACTCTGAAGTCCAGCCCCAGCCAGGAGCAGGGTGCATCGGGAGGGTCAGGGCTCGGTTCCCGCTCGAGCCCTGGGCGGGAAAGGCTGGAGGGCGGGGTTCCGGGTCCTAACCCCAGAGCCGGGAGGGGCGGGGCCGGAGAACTCGGCTCCGGTTGCCGTGGCAACGCGTCAACAACCAGAGCCCAGTGGCGGCCAGGGCGGCCGAGGCGGAGCCGGATATGGTGAGGCTTTGGGCTGGGGTTGTGCACCGGTCCTGAGCCGGGTTGCGGTTCCGAGGGGGCGAAGTGGGGTTGGAGAAGGGTCAGAAGTCAGGGGGAGCTCTGGGGGGCCAGGAGGGCAGCCCTAGAGGAAGCAAAGGACCCCCAGAGGGGTGGGGTCCGGAGGAGTGGGGTGATGAAGAGAGGGATGTTCCAAGCTCCTGCCCCTTCCCACCAGACCAGGGCTCCCAGGATGGGGGATTGTGGACAGCCAGATAATGGGTTATATAGAGTACCTGTTGTGCCAGGAACTAGCAGGGCGACCATGGGTAGCCAGCTAGTAGACCCAGCACCACACACACACCTCTTTCCAGACAGAGGAAACTGTCCCCGAGCCTCAGTTTCCTCTTCTGTCAGTAGTAGCAAAAGGGGTACCTGGTAAACATTTGCCAAAGAATGAATGAAGGGAGGAAGGAGGAGGGTCTCGCCAGGTGTTGGCTCCCAAGGAGAGGGGAGGCAGGGGAGAGGTTTGGGATCTTGCGCTTCCTGGAACTAACCGGAGAAGGCCCAGCACACCGTGACAGGCTCCTTGGGTGTACCTGTGGACACACTTCAGGCTCAGAGGTGGCATTCCTTTTCTGGGGGCCTAATGGATTTCAGAAGAACTTTGCTAATTATGAAATAAATAAGTCTCCTGCAAAGAGCGGTTCCCAACTTCTGAGGACTCTCAGAAATGTGACAATGGGCCGGGCGTGGTGGCACACGCTTGTAATCCCAGTACTTGGGAGGCTGAGACAGGAGGATCACAGGTTCATGGCTAGCCTCAGCTACTTAGTGAGGCCCTCTGCAACTTAGTGTGACCCTGTTTCAAAATAAAGAACAAAAATAGGGCTGGGGGTGTAGCTCGGAGGTAGAATGCCCCTGGGTTCAATCCCCAGTACCGTAAAAAAAGAAAAAAGTAAAAAAAGAAATGTGACAAGGGGGGGTCCCCTTTCAGCCGCGTGTCTCCCAACCTCTTGGCTCAGTGTCGTGCATATATGTATGTGAGGAGGTCTAGCATCATGCCTGGCATCTAAGGGCATACAGTAAATGTTAGCTTCCATTTTCTTATTTATTTATTTATTTTGTGGTGCTGGGGATTGAACCCAGGGGGGGGGCATTCTACCTCCAAGCTACACCGCCAGCCCTATTTTTAATTTTTTTAAAATTTGGAAACAGGGTCTTGCTAAGTTAATGTGAACCTCACTGAGTTGCTGAGGCTGGCTTCGAACCTGCGATCCTCCTATCTCAGCCTCCCAAGTCCTGGGATGACAGGCGTGCGCCACCATACCCGGCTTCTCCTATTTTAAGTTTCCTACTTTCAAGCCTTTGTGGATCAGAAAGATGCAATTGGACTAGACTTATAGGCTGCAGAGCACCCAGATTAGGGATTCCCCACCCCAGGGCCACTCAGGGCAGGGGTTTGGCCAGCTGGCTGAGCCCTTCTGAAATCCCTCAGACAGGACCGGGCCTATGGACACCTCAGAGAGGTAGTGGGCCCAGGTGATCTCTGGGAGGCCAGGTGTGTATAATTACTCCGTACCTTCTGAGAGGGTGAACAGGAGTGAGAAGAGGCTGTATACTCCCAGGACTCTTACAAAGATAATGATTAATAACAGCCTCCAGCTGGGCGTGGTGGCGCATGCCTGTAATCCCACTATTTGGGAGGCTAAGACAGGAGGATGGCAGTTTCGAGGCCAGCCTCAGCAATTTAGCGAGGCTCGCAACAACTTAGTGAGACCCTGTTTCAAAATAAAAATAAAGTAGGGTTGGAGATGTAGCTTGGAGGTAGGATCCCCCTGGGTTCAGTCCCCAGTATAAAAAAAAAGAAAGACCTTATTGACCATTTTTCTTCAGATATTTCTTCTGTTTTTCTCTCTTTTTTCTTTTTCCCAGGTTCCACTTGTATATATAACAGACATTTTTGTTACCTTTTTCTTTTGGCACTGGGGATTGAACCCAGCCAGGGGCATTCGACCTCTGAGCTACACCCCCAGCCCTATTTGATTTTTATTGTGAAACAGAGTCTTGCTAGGTTGATGAGAGTCTCACTACTTGCTGAGACTGTCCTCGAACTGACAATCTTCCTATCTCAGCCTCCCAAGTACTAGAATTACAAGCATACACCATCATGACTGGCTTATAACAGACATTTTAATATTTTTCAAAGTTCTTGGAAGCTATTTTCTTTTTTCACTCTTTTTGTTTTTTTTATATTTTAGTTTAGAACATTTCCACAGACTTATCTCCTAGTCCACTTATTTTTATTTGACTATTTATAGTATGTTGCTAATTTTTGTTTTTTGTGGTACTGGGGATTGAACTCAGGGGCATTCTACCTCCAAGCTATACCAAGAATAAAAATGTTCTTTCTTTATCTTTTTTTTTTTTGCAGTACTGGTGATTGAACCCAGGCGCATTCTATCTCCAAGCTACACCCCCAGCCCTATTTTTTACTCTTTATTTTGAAACAGGGTCTTACTAAGTTGCAGAGGGCCTCACTATGTAGCTGAGGCTGGCCGCAAACCTGTGATCTTCCTGTCTCAGCCTCCCAAGTACTGGGATTACAAGCGTGCGCCACCATGACCGGCAGAATACTCTTTATTTATTTATTTATTTATTTATTTATTTATTTGCAGTACCAGGGATTGAACCCGGGGCGTTTTACCTCCGAGCTACACCCCTGGCCCTATTTTTTATACTTTATTTTGAAACCAGGTCTCATGAAGTTGCGGAGGGCCTCACTAAGTAACTGAGGCTGGCCGCGAACCCGGATCCTCCAGTCTCTGCCTCCCAAGTACTGGGATTACAAACGTGCACCACCATGCCCGGCTTTATTCTTTATTTTTGAAACAGGGTCTCACTAAGTTGCGGAGGACCTCACTAAGTATCTGAGGCTGGCCGCGAACCTATGATCCTCCTGTCTCAGCCTCCCAAGTATTGGGATTACAAGCGTGCACCACCATGCACGGCTGTATGTTGATCATTTTATCGAAGGAATACTTTGTTGTCATTTGAATCTAGAATGTCCTCCAAAATCTTATGCGTTCAGAGACAGGGCTTTTGGGAAGTGATTGAATGGTTCAGGTGGCATCTCATGGATAGACAACCTGATGCATTTGAAGAAAGGATAGCAGACTGGCTCACTCAGAGTAAAGGTCAAGGGACCTGGTGCATGGGAATCCCCATCTTCTTAGTAGCCAAGTCCACAGAAGGGGAAGTAGAAGCCCGCTGGGAGCTTGAAGCCTGAGTGTGTTTCTGCAGAAACATGCAAGAGAGGAACAAATCCCAGGGTGGGAACATCTGGGGAAGCACGGGCCTTTGTTTTCTTTCTTTCTTTTTTCTTTTTTTTTTTTATGCGGTACTGGGGATTGAACCCAAGCTACACCCCCAGCCCTATTTTTTATTCTTTATTTTGAAACAGGGTCTCACTAAGTTGCGGAGGGCCTCACTAAGTAGCTGAGGCTGGCCGTGAACCCAGATCTTCCAGTCTCAGCCTCCCAAGTACTGGGATTCCAAGCGTGCGCCACCATGCCCGGCTGGGGCCTTTGTTTTCGTTCAGCTGAGAGGTGCCGCTGCCCTTGCATCAGGGAAACTCCACGCCGAGCCACTCGGGTCCTGCCCAGCTTTGTCTTGCTGGATCTGCGCTCACCATCCCAGATCCTGGCCTCTGCTGGGGTTTTTATGGGCTCTGCTCTCTTGCCTGCAGAGTCGGGGCACCGGGCCCACTGTCACACTTTGTTTTCAACTAAAAATAGTTTTATTATTTTTCCTGGTCATAAAGATAGTTACCTACTTGTGGCAGAAAATTATTCAATGCAAAAAACATCTTAAGATGGTAAGCTCATCTGAAACCACTGAAATGAAATGTTTTTTATGAAGATTCTTTCCGTGATGCATTCTGGATGCATGCCCTCCAGGCAAACATTTTTTACAGAAATACTTACATATGTCTTAGACTGTGTTTTCTTTAAAACCTAGTATGTTATGAGATGGGTGCAGTGGCACATCCTATAATCCCAGTGGCTCGGAAGGCTGAGGCAGGAGGATTGCAGGTTTGAGGCCAGCCTGGGCAACTTACAGAGGCCTTGTCTCAAAATAAAAAATAAAAAGGGCTGGGGCGTACCTCAGTAGTAGAGCACCCCTGGTTCCATCCCCGGGACTGAAGGAAAGAAAAGAAAGTAAAATGAACGACAGGAGATGTTATCGAGAGCGTCCTGTCAACCTGTGTCAGGGGGTAGCCAGCATTTGTGTCATTTGACAGCTAATCTTTCTGCATCAGCGTGTGTCTCAGAGCCCCCTATGGCCGGGTTCTTGTGCTCCTAGAATAAGATGGTTTATGAAGAGTGGAGAGCAAGCGGGGTCACCAAGATGAACATACCAGAGCGGGGTGGCACCTCTGTCTGTCCCCAGTCCTCAGCTTCCCAGTGCCCCTTGCCTTCTTGGCTGCTGGGAGCCGGGAGAGCTGCCTCCCCCAAGTGGGGCCAGACAGCCCGCTCTGGTCACAGCTCAGCTTCTCAGAGCTATTTGTTTGGTCATGCAAAATACTTCCTAAAAGAACCCCATACTTCCTAAAAGAACCTCTTAGCTACTGCCTCTGCGTGCTTCTCCATTTTTTTTTTCTAGCACTTTTCCACAGTGACCTCCCCAGTCCTTCTTGTTACTCTTGGCAAATGTATTATTGTAACCCTGGGGTAAGGCTTGTGGCTTTCAAGCCAGCCATTCCCAGATGAGGCTCTCTCAGACACCCAGCCCTCGAGCTCAGAGCTTCCCCCTGTCCTGCCCGGTGGCCTCTTTCCTGTGGTCACACTCCTCCTTCCTCTGTGCTGACATGTAGGTGCCGACAGTCAATTATTTCCTGCGGTGACTGCCCCCAGGTCAGGGCACCCCGGGGACAGGAAGCAGGAGAGGCAGCCTCACCTTCGGGGTGGGGGCACCTGAAGCCTGGTCCACTCCGCACGTAAGGAACCAAGTCGGAGCCCTTGAAAAGAAACAGGAGAACCAACGCAACATAACAGCAACCCTTTGCATCTGTACTCGGAGCCCGTCCACCACCTTCCAGCACCACGCACGTGCTCTGGAAAACGTGGCACGGTGGGCGCCGGGCACACATGTTCCCAAAAGGCCTGCCCATCTCTTCCAGGTCTGGGTCGTCTTGTTTGTTTTCATTCTTTTATCCTTCATCAAATGCACATGGGTTCCTACGATGTGCGGGGCGCGGTGACATGCAGCCTTCCTGCCGCCCTCTCCAGCCATTCCCAAGACATAGCCCCAATCCCACTGACGCCTGTCTCTGTTCACTTCCTCCTATTCTATTTTCAGTGCAAAGGGGAGCCGTCGCTCACCGCCCACCATCTAATAACCTTCTGGAGGCTGTTATTAGGCATCCTCGGGGCTGCTAGATTTACCTTTTAATAAATCCAAGCTTTTCTGCTCTGCCGTACTGGGGCCCACGGGGGATGTGAAGGGAGGCCCCCTCTGTGAGCCTTTGGCTGGCTGCGCCAGCAGTGGGGGAAGGGCACACACAGCATACTCATTGTTCAGAAGGGAGCAGGTTGAGTATGGAAACCGGATACAGGTGGGACAGGTGCTGGGGTGGGGTCTGGGTGATGGCCAGCCAGAGAGCTTTCAAAACACCGCCCAGTGTCTGGTGACCTGGAACGCACGGCCCATTTCTGTTTGCCCGTCCCCTGGATGGCTGCTGATTCCTAGGCTTGGAGAGAACCACTGTGTCTAGCCCATCCCCCCAAGGTAATCCAGCTTACAGAACTGCGGGGAAGGGGCCGGGCTCCTCCAAAGTGGGGTTTGAATCAGCTTTAGACTGAGCCCGGCGCCTTCAGAAGTCCTTGTAGAAGCTGGATTGATCTTTGGGAATGGCGGTTGGGTGACTTGGGTCAAGTCAAGAGCAAGACTGTAACTGAGGTAGACAAGAGGACATTGAAGCCGGGCGTGGTGGCGCATGCCTGTAATCCCAGGATTTGGGAGGTTGAGACAGGAGAATCGCAGACTCGAGACCAGCCTCAGCAACCTCTTGAGGCCCTCCGCAACTTAGTGACGTCCTGTTTCCAAATAAAACATGAAATAGGGCTGGGGGTGTAGCTTGGAGGTAGAATCCCCCTGGGTTTAATCCCCAGTAACACACACACGCACACACACACACACACACACACACACACAGAAGGAAAGGAGTGCATTGAGGTTTGGGAGAGCACACAGACTTTACGCCAAGGCGGGAAAACCAGGAACAAAGGGGGGGCTCTGCAGCTGGAGCCAAGGCCTCCGTCAAAACCAGAGTGGGTCAGCAAGGCCCCTGGTGCGCCTGTGCCCCAACACTGCCAGTTGTGGATGTGGCCGCCGCGGCTGGCGTCTCGGCAGTGTCCCCCACCCCACGCTGGGTATGGCGGTCCCGTGGCCTCGCTCAGGAAGGCCCTCCTCGTTCCACCCCTTGCATCTCCGGGTCCCCAGCATTGTCAGGCTGGAGTGATTCTGTCGGCACAGCCTGGTGTTTTCAGTGTCTGCGATCGGAGATGAGTCCTGGCTCCAACCACTAGATGGGGCTCGAGTGCTTGGTGCCCGCTAAAGGAGTCCGGCAGGGCAGAGGAGGAGCCGCACGGTGGATATTGTGGGCTGGTTAACTGGGTTGTGTGACTGTAGCTGGGAATCATGCGTCGTTCACCCAGGGCCTCGGTATCAACCACATGCCGAGTACAGGGCGAGGTGCCTTTTAGACCCTGGACATCTTCTGCTCCCCGCCATGACCCTGTGAGATTTGCAGGGCATGAAGGAGGCCGAGGGGTGTGTCCTTGGTGAAGCGGGCCTGGAGCTCGGGCTGAGAGGGCTGGAGGCCCAGAGGACCCTGTTTGTTTCTGGGAGGTGGCTTAGACTGCCTTGCAAGAGGTTGTTCCTCTGGGGAACTGGAGCTGTACGGGCAATGAGGGAAGTGGTCCTCTCCTCCTGTTTCCTTCATCTTTCCTTCCATGATGCATGGCCAACTTGGCCTTCTTCAGCCTCTGGACTACAGAAATGCTCCTTCCTGCAGAGCTGGTGTGCCCTATCCACCCTACCAAGGGGCTCCCCTGTGGGAGCTACCTATTGCTACCTGTGGCCTACCTATTGCTCTTTGTCCTCTATGCCTCAGGGAGAGGCTTTCCCCAGGTGCCCACCCCTCTGCCCCCAGGGTTTGCTGCCCAGGGTCTGGACACGGATCAGTACTGATGACCCCATCATTCTGCCTTTTCCCGCAGCCGCTCAGTACAACCGGTGCCCGGAGCTCCTCTTCTACCGCTTCCAACAGGTCCCGAAATAGGACTCGCTATCGGACCAAAGCCGTGAACTCAGAGGTGGACGAGAGCCTCTTTGGAGTTGCCAAGGTAACCCTCAGCAAGCCCCCCCAGGTAGCTGCCACCCTGAGGCTGTGGCCTAGACCAGTGTTGCTCAGGACAAAGCCTGCCCTGGTCCAGTCTCCTGGATAACTCTTCGACCCAAGACAATGGGGAGTGCTGATACCTGAGCAGCAGAGCTCTGCCTGTGTAAACAGGGGTAACTGGCTTCCTCTACCCCCAAACTCCCGCTTCCTCATAGCCCTTACAATCGGGTGTAGGCAGGAGGTGTAGCTCAGTGTTAGAGCACAGTTAGCATGGATGAAGGCTTCATTCAGTTCATTCCTCAGCTGTTTTAGCCAGGCATGGAGGTCCACACCTATAATCCCAGTACTTGGGAGGCTGAGGCAGGAGGATCACAGGTTTGAGGCTAGCCTGGGCAATTTAGCGAGACCCTTAGCGACTTAGTGAGATCCTCTTTCAAAATAAAAAATAAAAAGGGCTGGGCGTGGTGGCGCACGCCTATAATCCTAGTATGTGGGAGGCTGAGGCAGGAGGATGGAAGGTTCAAGGACAGCTTCAGCAACTTAGCAAGACACTTAGCAACTTTGAGAGCCTCTGTTTCAAAATTTAAAAAAGGGCTGGAGGTGTAGCTCAGAGTAGAATGCCCATGAGTCCAACCCCCAGTACCAAAAATATAAATAAATATTTATTTCTATTTATTTATAAAAATAAATGGAATGTCGGAGGGAAGCTCAGCGGAGAGAGCTCATAGTTGCCCAGTGAGAGCCCAGGATGAAAAGCCTCAGGGCTGATGGGCCCAGCTTAAAGACACAGAGCAACCTCTTTCCCTCCTAAGAAGAGTGTCAGAACACAACACAAACAATCTCCCTTCCCAGTCGCTCAACAATTCCTTAGCTCTGGGAAATGAGCAGGTTTTTTATCCGCTAGTCTCCTCCAGACTAAGAAACTGATAACACCTTTGGTCAAGAAAAGGAGAGCTGCCAGGCGTGGTGGTGCACGCTTGTAATCCCAGTACTTGGGAGGCTGAGACAGGAGGATCGCAGGCCCGCGGCCAGCCTCAGCTACTTAGCGAGGCCCTCTGCAACTTAGTGAGACCCTGTTTCAAAATAAAGAATAAAAAGTAGGGCTGGGGCATAGCTCAGAGGTAGAATGCCCCTGGGTTCCAACCCCAGTACCACACACAAAAAAAAAAAAATCAATGAGATCCAGGCATGGTGGTGCACGCTTGTAATCCCAGTACTTGGGAGGCTAACAGGAGAATCGCAGGTTCATGGCCAGCCTCAGCTACTTCGTGAGGCCCTGTTTCAAAATAAAGAAGAAAAAATAGGGCTGGGGGTGTAGCTCGGAGGTAGAATGCCCCTGGGTTCAATCCCCAGTTCTGCAAAAAAAAAAAAAAAAAAAAAAAGGAGAACTAGGGTACTGTTTGGAAAAACCTTCTTGGTGCCCATGAAGTTCAGAAGGTGAGAAGGAAGAGAAGGAAGGAGAAAAAGAGAAGGAAACATGGAAAATAAGTCAGCGAAAGATTAAGAGAAAGAGTCAGACATGGTGGCGCACGCCTGTCACTCTAGTACATGGGAGACTGAAACAGGAGGATCCCAGGTTCAAGGCCGGCCTCAGCAACTTAGGGACCCTCAGCAACTTAGCAAGATCCTGTCTCAAAAAAAAAAAAAAAAAAGGGCTGGGGGTGTAGCTTGGAGGTAGAATGTCCCTGGGTTCCATCCCCAGTACCTCAAAACAAAACGATCGATCGATCGATAGATAGATGGATGGATAGATAGATAGATGGATAGATAGATGGATAGATAGATAGATAGATAGATAGATGATAGATGGAAGGAAGGTATTGATAGTGTGGGTACTTCCGGCAGCGGGCAGGCTGTGGAGGGGAGAGGAGAGTGAAATCTATCTCTGCTGCTCCCTGTCCTCATTGGGAATGGAAGAGGACTTTCCAGAGGGCTCAAGACAGGCGTCTTTCCATTTAGAAGACGCCCACTCCACAGCATTATTCCTATTGGAAAGGGAGCAAATGAAAGGTTACAATTTCACTTTTAGACACTTTTTTGTTTGTGTGTCCTGAGTCCATATGGAGCGTTCTAGTGAGAACAAAGAGGGGTTGGAAGGGGCCAGGTGCTGCAGGAATGGTCCTGCTGGCTAATAGAAGGGGTGGTCGGGAAGATGCCCCTCCTGGCTCAGTTTCTTTGGCCTGATGGGTGGGTGAGAGCCCAGGAAGTCTTTCAGCCGGCAGCAGGGGGCAGAATTGGCCCGCGGCATGACAGAGCGATGCCCCGCCGGGAAGCAGAGATGGACACCAGGGGGCAGCAGCACCTGGGGGACCTGGAGCAAGGTGACCTCTCAGGCTAGGCGAGGCCACGCCCCACTCCAGTCCAGTCCAGGTTAAGGCAGTAAGGACACTTCCAGTCCCTGAAATAGGCGATTGCATTATCTTGTTATCTAACTCCATTACAGTCGGAAAAAAAAAACAACCCACATACCTAATCTGCATTCATTTCGCTGAATTCTAATTCACTGATCTTACCACATTAGATATTATTATTATTTTTTTTGTGGTACTGGGGCCGGAACCCAGAGGCATTCTACCTTCAAACTAAATCCCCAGCCCAACGTTTTTTTATTTTTTATTTGGAAACAGGGTCTCGCTAGCTTGATGAGAATCTCACTACTTGCCGAGGCTGTCCTCGAACCTGCAATCCTTCTGTCTCAGCCTCCCAAGTACTGGGATTACAAGCGTGCGCCACCACGCCCGGCTCACCACATTAGATTTTAAAGACAGGTCTCTACCAGGCCGCTCAAAAAGCACATTGATCATTGGAAAGGATTAACAATCACTAATATCGTAGAGAGTATTTATTTATTTATTTTTGCGGTACAGGAGATTGAACCCAGGGGCGTTCTACCTCCGAGCTACACCCACCGGCCCTATTTTTATCCTTTATTTTGAAACTGGGTCTCACGAAGTTGCAGAGGCTTCACTAAGTAGCTGAGGATGGCCATGAACCCGGATCCTCCGGTCTCAGCCTCCCAAGTACTAGGATTACAAGTGTGCACCATCACGCCCGGCTTTCGTAGAGAGTATTAGTCTGTAACAAACTATATTGCTTCAAATTCACAGCGTGATGCAAGAGAGATAATTGTACCTTCTTTCAGAAAGGACAAACTTTATGGAAAGAGGAGAACCTAGAGGCCAGAATTTTTTTTTTTGGTAGTAGGGATTGAACCCAGGGGCATTTTACCTCCGAGCTATACCCCCAGCCCTGTTTTTTGTTCTTTATTTTATTTATTTATTTATTTATTTATTTATTTATTTATTTATTTATTTATTTTTGCAGTACTGGGGATTGAACCCTGGGGCATTCTACCTCCAAGTACATCCCCAGCCCTATTTTTAATTCTTTATTTTGAAACAGGCTCTCACTAAGTTGCAGAGGGCCTCACTAGGTAGCTGAGGCTGGCCGCAAACCTGTGATCCTCCTGTCTCAGCCTCACAAGTACTGGGATTACACGTGTGCACCACCACGCCCAGCTTTTTGTTCTTTATTTTGAAATAAGGTCTCACTAAGTTGCAGAGGGCCTCACTAAGTAGCTGAGGCTGGCCTTGAACATCTGATCCTCCGGTCTCAGCCTCTCAAGTACTGGGATTACAAGCATGCACCACCACACCCAATGGGGCCAGAAATTTACTTTTGGTTTCTTTTTCTTTTTTTTTTTTTTGGTACTAGGGATTGAACCCAGGGGCGCTCTACCTCTGAGCTACACCCCCAGCCCTATTTTAATTTTTATTTGAACTAGGGTCTTGCTAAGTTGCTGAGGGCCTTGCTACGTTGCTGAGGCTGGCCTTTGAACATCTGATCCTCCTGTTTCAGCCTCCCAAGTACTGAGATTATAGACGCCTGACGATTTTTTTTTTTTTTTGCAGTACCGGGGATTGAACCCAGGGGCATTCTACCTCTGAGCTACACCCCAAGCCCTATTTTTTATACTTTATTTTGAAACAGGGTCTTACTAAGTTGTGGAGGGCCTCACTAAGTAGCTGAGGTTGGCTGTGAACCTGCGATCCTCCTGTCTCAGCCTCCCAAGTACTGGGATTACAAGCATGTGCCACCATGCCCGGCCCCTGGTTACTCTTGCTGGTCCAGCAGTCCGGGCCCAGCCAGCCTCCCCAGCCACTGCACGGGGTGGAAGCCCCAGGAGCGGGGAAGGCTGTACTTGCAACCCGGACCAGCTCTTACACTGTCCTATCTGACCCCACAGCCGCTGGCCCAGGGCCAGAGCGACAGCCCCCTGGTGCTGCTGCGAGACAGACACACCATCCGGAAGACTCTCAGTGCCCTGGGCCTGGACCGCAAGCCGGAGACCATCCAGCTCATCACCCGGGACATGGTCCGCAAACTCGTGTGAGTCTGAGGGCAAGGGCGCGGTCCCGGGCCTCCCCAACTCTCCTGCTACCTCTGAGGATCTCTGCAGGGAGACAGCAGACTCCCCCGGCGCCATCCTGCCTGCTCCCCGCTCCCTCCCCTTTTTGTTTCAGGGTAATTTCTCCTCTGTCGTGGCCTCTGAGTTTCTGCCCCCGTGGTTTCTGTTGTTGCTATTGACTATCACTCCCAGCTTCTTTCTCCTCCCCTTCTTCTGGCTGCCTATGGGATGGAGGGGCTGGTACAGGGGAGGTGCTTGGTGGGTCCCCTCTGGGTCCCCATTAGTGCAGAGTGGGCAGAGGCAACTGCGTCCAGTCAGAATCAGAAGCAAAAGAAACTGACCAGACGCCTAATCAGCTCTGCTCCTGCCCGGAGTGTGGCTCCCAGAGGGGCTGCCTGGGTTCCTGTGGGGTCAGCTCAGCCTTGCTTCCGGACTGAGCCGGAGCCCCAGCTTGGGGCCCCTCCTGTGGGGTGCAGGCCCAACTCAGCAAGTGCACCGAGCCAAGTCCTGCTCAGTGGTTTAGCACTTCACCCCCGGTAGCCATTCCTTCTGCTCCGGCTCCACCCGCTAAAAGCTGAACTCCCAGAAAACGCTGCCTGTGGCATGGGCTGGGGAGGCCCAGCTGGTACACGGCGCTGAAGCAGGGCTGGACTGCTAGCCCAGTCCAGCCAGCCCCAGTATCCAATGGCAGCCAGGCCGGGTGCCTGAGAGGACTCCTTCCCGGAGTGCTCATGTTTCTGAAGTCACATCAAAGTTGAGTGTGGATCGTTTTTCGGAGCTGCTGTTTTACAGTCAGATTCCCCTGGCCACTCCAGACCCCAGGCTCTTGTGGGCCAGGTCACTCGGTGAGCCACAAGATCTGGGCTGAGCCCCAGGTCGGAGTACTCACTCCGTCTGCCTGCCTCTTGGACAAACCCCCACACTAGTTTTATGAGATGAGGTTTCACTTCCTGTCTCGCACCCGTCTGCGTCTGTCTTACTGCCATGGACCTGTTAAATTGCCTCGCCCAGAAGCAGCTTAATCCCCACCCCCACTCCTCCCTCCCCTATCTTTAACGTATGTCTTTTGTTTGTAATCATTATAATTAGCTATAGATTTGTCGAATGCGTTGGGCAGCTACCAGGAGAGGTCTATAGACATGTCTCCGGTGGTTGTTGATCAGAGATTTTAATTAACATTTAGGGTTCAAAGCTTCTCTCTGGGCTGGATGGACAGGGAGGGTTAGTCTCACTCACAACGCACATCCACTTTAACCGTGTCTGGCGTCCCCTGGCCCTTTTTATGTCACCGGGAGTAATCTATTTTTAAAGTTCGGTTCAATAGCTTTGCTTTGAGTGTTCAAGTGCTGAGCCAGAGGTGACATTAAGGCAGAGTCCCCATCCTGCAGGAGCTCTTAAAGCAAACAGACCCTGCGCGTGGCTGCGGCACAGGGAGTGAGCGCACAGTGTGTGGGGGGCTCAGAGGAAGAGGCGATCGACTGGTGGGGCCCAGAGGTGGGGTGGGCACCTGAACGCACAGGAGGGTCTTGAACATCTGCACAGGAAGGTAGCATATGGGCCAGACCTTAGAAATGTCCCTTTTAAATCTGCAGTCACCAGGCATCGTGGCCCATGCCTGTAATCCCAGTGCTTGGGAAGCTGAGACCGGGGAATCGTAGGTTTGAGGTCACTCTCAGCAACCTAGTGAGACTCTCAGTAACCTAGAGAGACCCTGTTTCAAAACAAAAATTAAAAAAGGGACGGGGTGTAGCTCGGAGGTAGAATGCCCCTGGGCTCAAGCCCCAGGACCACGGGAAACAAAAAAGTCTGTGGTGCTACTTGATTCTCACCTGTAACCCTTCCCCCCAGTGACCTGTGCAGTCCAAGTCTCTCTCTCTCTCTCCCTCTCTCTCTCTCTCTCTCTCTCTTTCTGCCGGGGATTGAATCCAGGGGGCATTCTACCTTCAAAGTACACCCCCAGCCCCCCTCCCCCTTTTTTTGAAATGGGTCTGGCTAGTTTGATGAGTCTTACTACTGGCTGAGGCTGTCCTCCTGTCTCAGCCTCCCAAGTACTGAGACTCCAGGCGTGTGCCACCGCACCTGGCTTCAGTCCTAGTCTCTCTTTCTATCAGCAGAGAGTCCAAGCCAGAGGGTGGGCAGGGAGCAGGGAGGGGAGGAGAGCCAGGGACTTGGAGTGGGCCACCCTGACTCTGTCCATTCCTGTGCTAGTGTTCCCACAGAGGACCCCTCGGGGGAATCCCTGATCATCAGCCCTGAGGAGTTTCAGCGGATCAAGTGGGCATCCCACGTCCTGACCAAGGAAGAGCAGGCGGCCAGGGAGCAGGCCTTCAGGAAGGAAAAGGAAGCCATCGTGGTTAGCTGAGCTCCCCAAGGCCTGGCCTCTGCAGATGGGTGGCGGGTAGAAATGCTCTGGGGGAATTGCTCACCGCAGGCAGGGAGAACCGGGTCTAGTTAGAGCGAGAAGGTGTAGCGAATGAAGAAAAGCTGTAGAATGAAGGAGGCAGGGGAGAATGCCCGAGGTGTGGCGCTGCCTGGGCCAAGGGGAGGGTAGAGGGGGAACCAGCTGGGATACCTCTGGGTCTCTGGTCACCCTGGGCCACCTTGTGGTCGCCAGGACAGCCAGGGCGCAGAGCACGGGGAGGGACCCCTCCAATCCAGAGGCCCTTCCCTTAGGATGCAGTGACCACACGCAAGAAGGTCATGAAGCAAAAGGAAATGGTGTGGAAGAATAACAGGAAGCTCAGTGAGCTGGAGGAGGTGGCCAAGGAGCGGGCCCAGAACCTTCTGCAGAGAGCCAACAAGCTGCGCATGGAGCAGGAGGAGGAGCTCAAGGACATGAGCAAGGTGGGTGTCCCCCCAGGACTCCCGGCCACTCCGGCCTCCTGCCTCTTAATCACCCACTGGACAGGTGAGGACTGGTGGGGGCAGGTGGGGGAGCTCTTCCTGCCAAGGTAGGCGCCGTGACCAGACAGAACCGGCTTTGCCACCTACCTGCTCGGTGACCTTGACCAGGTCCCTGGCCCTCCCGGAGCCTCCCTTAGTTCATCCGGTAAGATGAGGGTGGTCACACTATTTAGCAGCATTATAGATAGGATTCAAGAAGCTGAGATACGGGAGAGTCTTTGTGAACGGACTGATCAAGAAATACGAGGTTATTGCTTTTATTTTTATTTTTTTAAGGTACTGGGGATTGAACGCAGGGGCATTCTACCTCCGAGCTACATCCCCAGCCCTATTTTTTATTCTTTATTTTGAAACAGGGTCTCACTAAGTTGCGGAGGGCCTCACTAAGTTGCAGAGGTTGACCTCAAACCTGCCATCCTCCTGTCTCAGCCTCCCAAGTACTGGGATTGCAGGTGTGCCCAGCTCTGTTGCTTTTATTTTTATCCTGCTGGCTCCATTCTGGCCACAGACGGTGGTAGATGCCGTAGGAAGCGCTCAGAGTGCTTCCTTTAGCACAGGGCATAAAGACCAGGGGCTCATTTGAAATTCTGTTTTGTAATTCATTTGCCTGTGGTTCTCTTCCCAACCAAATGAAAAAAAAAAAAAGAAAAGAAAAAAACTGCATGGACTCCCCAACCCCTTCATCTCCAATTTCTGTCCCTCAGGTAAATCCTCCCTGTGGATGCCTCCTTTTATTTCCAGAGCTTTTGCTTCTTGGTCCTGTGGATGGACCCACGGCTTTCCATCTCTTTTGATGTCATGTTGGTCTCTTCCAACTTAGAAATCTAGTGGCCTGGTCTCTGTTAGAGCGTCTTGGCTTCCCTGAGCTTAACATGGGGCCATGAGTCCCTAAATGGGACCATGAACTTCTGAAATCTTATGTGTATTTGTGCGTGTGATTAAAAAAAGCTTTTTTTTTTAAAGCTGGGCGTGGTGGCGCATGCCTATAATCCCAGTACTTGGGAGGCTGAGACAGGAGTTTCACAGGTTCACGGCCAGCCTCTACAATTTAGTGAGACCCTTCACAACTTAGTGAGATCCTGTTTCAAAATAAAATAGAACTGAAGGTGTAGTTCGGAGGTAGAATGCCCCTGGGTTCCGTCCCCAGTACCACAAAAAAAAAAAAAAAAAATTGGGGCAGGGGAGTAGATACTAGGGAATGAACCCAGGGCCTCATGCATACTAGGCAAGTGTTTTACCACTGAGCCACATCCCCATTCATGCCTGCATCCCCTATGCATGATTTTTTTTAATGCTTTTATTGTTTCATTATAGTTATAGTCTCACACCATAATGTAGTTCATAGCGATAGTGACATACATGCACACAGCACGTGGCGGGCTTTTCCCCAGCTCCCTCCCCATTCTCCCCTCCCCATACAGGGTATTGAGATTGACATTGGTATTCTCACATAGGTACATAATGGTGAAGGAAGTAATTCCTTCATTGATTCTCCATCTACCCCTTCCCCTAGACCACCTCCCTGGCTCCGCTAAGGTTTCTCCTCCATTATCTGCAGTCCCTCTGGTATCCCAATTACTCCGTAGCTTCCACATATGAGAGAAAACATATGACCCTTCACTTTCTGTGTCTGGCTAATCTCACTTAGCATCATGTTCTCCGGGTCCATCCATTTCCCTGCAAATGACATAATTTTGTTCTTCTTGATTGCTGAGTAGAATTCCATTGTGTGTAAATCCCACAATTTTGTAATCCATTCACCTACTGATAGACACCTGGGTTGGTTCTATAATTTGGCTATTGTGAATCGTGCTGCTATGAACATGGGTATGCATATATTACTGTAATTCTCTGATTTCAGTCCCTTTAGAAAGATACCCAGGAGTGGTATAGTTGGATCATATGGTGGATCCATTCCCCATTTTCTGAGGAATCTCCACACTGATCTTTATAGGGGCTGAACTAATTTGCAATCCCACCGACAGTGTAGAAGAGTTCCAATTTCCCCACATCGTTGCCAGCATTTATTGTTCTTGACTTTTTGATCATTCTATGCATGGATTTTAGTGGTAGGGGGGAAGGCTCACAACTTTCATCATCTTCCCCAACACTATCACATCCTGAAAGATCCTTGCATAGACCCTAGCATCTAGTAGAAACCCAGTAAATGTCGGGACTGAACTCTATCAAGGAGAAAGGTACAGCCGGGCGTGGTGGCGCACGCTTGTAATCCCAGTACTTTGGGAGGCAGAGACCGGAGGATCCGGATTCACGGCCAGCCTCAGCTCTCTCTCTCTCTCTCTCTCTCTCCCTGTCTCTCTCTCTCTACCTAGTGAGGCCCTCCGCAACTTCGTGAGACCTGGTTTCAAAATAAAGTATAAAAAATAGGGCCGGGGGTGTAGCGCGGAGGTAGAACGCCCCTGCGTTCAATCCTTGGTACTGCACAAAAAAAAAAAAAGGGGGAAAGGTACACATCAGGGTGTCCTCCTTCTCTGGACTTGGGAGCAGCCACGCACACCTCCAGCACCGCAGAGATATTCCGCTCCCATTTCTCCCCTTTAAACTCCCGCATCCCCATGGCGCACAGCTCCCTGCACTGCAGAGATATTCCGCTCTCATTTCTCCCCTTTAAACTCCCACACCCCCATGGCGCACAGCTCCCTCTATCGCAAAGCCTAGTGCAATAGTTTGGTGTCTCCTCCCTTAGATTATCCTCAATGCCAAGTGTCATGCCATCCGGGATGCCCAGATCCTGGAGAAGCAGCAGATACAGAAGGAACTGGCGGCGGAGGAGAAGCGGTTGGATGAGATGATGGAGGTGGAGCGGCAGAAGTCCATGAAAAGACAGGAGGACCGGGACAGGAAGCGGAGGGAGGAGAGAATACGGTAAAGACCTGGATCGGGTGCCTTCCCCTCTGCCATTTCCATACGTTTTGAGGCCCACGTCGCTGAGATGAAGAGACGAGGCGTGGCGGTCTCATCATCTGTGTCCCTTGTGGAGCGATGCAGGGAATCCTAGAACCTTTTCAGCTTATTTCTGAGTTAAGATACCTTACTTCCAGATACCGGGCCCCAGTTCAGGCCCATTTCTCACCACTTCCTGTCAGCCCCTCAATCCTCCTTCCACCCCCAACATGCCAGGCCTTGTCACAAGTTCATGGCTTTTGTAATCCCCCCTCTTTTTTTTTTTTTTGGTACTGGGAATTGAACCCAGGGGCATTCTACCACTGAGCTACCACAGCCCTTTTTTATTTTTGGAACAGGGTCTCGCTAAATTGCTGAGGGTCTAAGTTGCTGAGGCTGTCCTTGAACCTGCGATTCTCCTGTCTCAGCCTCCCAAGTACTGATATTACAGGCGTGCACCGCTACACCTGGCTTCGTTATCCCCTCTTTTTTGAATGCCCTTCTCTTTCCTTTTCCTCCTGGAAAACACCTTTTTTATTTTTCTGTAGTGTGTGGCTTTTCTGTCACCTTCCTGGAGACGTCCCCTACCCTGACTTCACCAGGCAGGCTCAGGGCTCCCTGCTCCATGCCCTGTCATTCTGCATTGAAACCCTCGCGCACCCCGTCCTGCGTCCTGGCTCCCTGGCCTTTGCCAAACTGTGAGCTCATTGGGAACAGGCGCCCGGTCATTCGTTTCTGAAGCTCCTGGGTCCGCGCCTCGTTCAGCCTGGAGTCACTGTTTAATTCATGTTAAAATGAATACATTCATTCCCTCTTCCATTTTGCAGAAGAGGATTAAGTCCTGGAGAAAGTAAATTATAGAATCCCAGCATCCTAGCGTTAGAAAACCAATCATACGATACGTGAATTACCTCTATAAACAGTCCTCATGCCACACCGAACGGCAGTGCACTCTTCTCCCCTGAACTGTTTATCTCTGTGCTTCTAGTAGATACCCAGAAGACCACAGTAGGCTCCCTGTAAATGTTTATTTAGTGATTAAGCGGCTCCGCACCTTCTGGGTAAACAGCTCCCATGAAGGAAACATCTCTGCCGAATGATTTGGCCTGGTCCACACACTGAGCCCAGACCCGCTGCCACATAACTTCTACCCATGACTCCTGCTTATTTTGTCTGTATTATGGAGCCGTTCAAGCACTCCAGTTAATGTGAATCTCATATTGCTTCCTTTTGACCCTGTGTTTTGGGAGGGAGGGGAATTGAACCCAGGGGCATTCTACCTCTGAGATACACCCCCAGCTCTATTTTATTTTCTGTTTTGAAACAGGGCCTCAGTGAGTTGCTGAAGGTCTTGCTAATTGCTGAAGCTGGCCGTGAACCTGCGATCCTCCCGTCTCAGCCTCCCAAGTACTGGGATTATAGGCATGCGCTACTCCGCCCAGCTTCCCTTGACTTTTGTCCTAATCTTGTCTTCCTCCACACTTCCAGCCTCGACTCATGTCATGGGGTCTAGAGGCTTCCAAGGTTGCTGACGTCCCAGCAACACACAGGGGTCACTGGCAACACGGAGTGTAGGTGCGGTCTCCCTGCTGGTCACTGGTGAGCGGGGCTTTGCTGAGTGGAGCGACTTCCTCGGACTCAGCCCTGTCCACTAGCAACTGACAGTCTTAGATGTGACTGAGGATGTAAGAAAGTTGCCTGACGAGGCATGGGCAGTGGGGCGGAAACACAAGGTAAACTGGGTGATTGCGGAAGCACTAGAGGAGTTAGGAGCCCCGGGCTTTTTAATTCTGTGCAGTTCTGTGAAGCCGGTGTAGGAAGCTAGCTTCTCCTGCTCTGGGAAGACCTGAGAGGAGGCAGGGTTTCAGAACCTTGTCACTTATTGGAAAAGAAATAGAGGATTAAGATGCAGACATAGTGTCACACACCCGGAATCCCAGTACTTGGGAGGCTGAGATGGGAGGAATGCAGGTTCCAGGTCAGCCTCAGCAACTTATCGAGACCCTCAGCAACTTAACGAAACCCTGTTTCAAAATTAAAATAAATAAATGAATACATAAATAAATAAATAAAAAAGGGTTGGGGGTGTAGCAATCTCCAGTACCGATGATGATGATGATGATGATGATAAGTGAAAAGGGCTGGGGGTGTAGCTCGGAGGTAGACTGCCTGCCCTTAGGTTCAATCCCCAGTTCCAAAAAGAAAAAAAAATGATGCAGGGCTAGTCCTGGGCAAACAGATGAAGAAGGGTAATCTCAGGAAGGGTGGGCTCCAGAACCGAAGCTCAAGAAGAGAGGGGCCCGACTCCCCAGGACACTCTGGGGAAGGACTTTGGTCTGGACCCTTAAAGTATATCCATGTGAGCCGGGCGTGGCGGCGCACGCTTGTAATTCCGGTACTTGGGAGGCTGAGACCGGAGGATCCGGGTTCGCGGCCAGCTTCAGCTACTTAGTGAGGCCCTCCGCAACTTCGTGAGACCCGGTTTCAAAATAAAGGATAAAAAATAGGGCCGGGGGTGTAGCGCGGAGGTAGAACGCCCCTGGGTTCTATCCCTGGTACTGTGCGCAAAAAAAAAAAAGTATATCCATGTGCAAGGGCACTTGTCGTTCTTGTGCGACCTTCTGTCTTGGGGGCTATCTGGCAGAGGGCGGAGCAGAGAGAAAGGGGCTCCTGGCTTCTGAGACGCTGTGGCTCTGTTCCCTCCCAGAGGAAAGCGGCACATCGTGGAGCAGATGGAAAAGAACCGGGAGGAGCGGTCGCTGATGTCGGAGCAGTGGGAGCAGGAGAAGGAGCAGCTGCTGGAGTACATGGAGCAGCTCCAGGAGGAGGACTTGCGGGTAACGGGCCAGGCCGGGTTTCACCAGCACCAGCAACAAGTCCTCCGAGACGGCGGGGTTTCTGTCTGGCACATGCTCATTTCACAACATGGCCACCATCGGCGTCTTGTTGCCACGCTGAAGGTTGATTTAGCCATGGCCTCCTGCTGGGGGATGAGCAGTGATTCGGATAGACATTGTCCCCGCCGCCCAGGGACTTGGGGTCCCAGACTGGCAAGTCAATGTGTGAATTAAACACATGAAGGGAATACACAGCCGCGTGCTCCGCACAGGCACACGGAGGGGTGTCTCACAGTTTCATCCTCAGTCACACAGGGCTATTGTCCACCTTGTGGGTGGTGAGCAGGAGCAGCCTCGTGGCAGGCTCCTCGCTGTCACGTCATTCAGACTCAACATCCATTGTCACTAATTGCGTTGTGAAGCCAAGCCTATTCTTCCTGTTAGCCTAAATACAATTAGTAGGTATATCTATTGCAAACAAAACAAAACAAAGCACACAATACTGATGACATACTGTCCAAATGAAACAGACTTAAACAACTGGACGTGGTGGCGCACGCTGGTGATCCCAGGACTTGAAAGGCTGAGACAGAAGGATCACAGGTTCGAGGCCAGCCTCGGCAACTTAGCAAGACCCTGTTTCAAAAGAAAAGGGGCTGGGGGTATGACTTGGGGGTAGAATTCCCTTGGGTTCAATCCTCAGGAACAACAACAACGACAACACACCGAAGTAGACTTAAACAATCCTCTTCTATGTGCCTTACCTGATCTGTTGCGATGTTCAAAAGACCATAGCACAGTGAGGGACACAGCCGGCATTTGGGGTGTTTATTATCTTTTTCACTCCATTTTATTATTATTATTATTGTTATTATTATTATTATTTTGAAAATTTTACCTACACCGAAAAGCTGGAAGAATTGCCTCACACCCATAAGCTCTTCACTTAGATTTAATACAATTGTGTGGTCGCTTGTTTCTAGGTGTATATACATATTTCGTTTATTGCTAATCTGTTTTAAGGATCCAGGTTTGCAGCCAGCCTCAGCTACTTAGGGAGGCCCTCTGCAACTTGGTGAGACCCGGTTTCAAAATAAAGATTAAAAAATAGGGCTGGGGGTGTAGCCCGGAGGTAGAATGCCCCTGGGTTCAATCCTTGGTGCCGCCAAAAAAAAGAAGAGTTCCTGCATTCATTGATTTGTTCATTTTTAAATATATTTTTTGCTTTTAATGGACACGTAGTTATTGCACATATTTATGGGCCCAGGGTGATCATTCAAGGCATGCGTACAATGCGCAATGGTCAGATCAGGGTAATAGCATATCCATCACCTCCAACATTGATCATTTATTTCTCTGTGCTGGGAGTGTTCAAAATTTTCCCTACTAGCCATTCTGAAATATTCAGTTAATTGGGGTCAGCCATAGTTATCCCATCATGGTATAGAATATTAGAAGTTATTCCTCCTCTTCAGCTGCACCCCGTACCCACCAACCATCCTCTGTCTAACCCCTCCCAATTCATTTATTTTTATATTTATTTATTTATTTATTTATTTATTTATTTTTGTGTTACTGGGGATTGAACCCAGGGGTGTTCTACCTCCGAGCTACACACCCAGCTCGATCTTATTATTTTGAAACAGGGTCTTGCTAAGTTGCTGCGGCTGGCCTCGAACCTATGATCCTCCTGTCTCAGCCTCCCAAGTACCGGGATTACAAGCGTGCGCCACCATGCCTGGCTCTCGTTGATTTTTTTTTTTTTTTTGCGGTACTGGGGATTGAACCCAGGGGCATTCTACCTCTGAGCTACACCCACGGCCCTATTTTTTTATTCTTTATTTTGAAACTGGGTCTCACAAAGTTGCGGAGGGCCTCACTAAGTAGCTGAGGCTGGCCCCGAACCTGGATCCTCTGGTCCCAGCCTCCCAAGTACTGGGGTTACAAGCGTGCGCCACCACGTCCGGCCCTCGTTGATTTTTATAATGCTGCTATTTCGAAGCATCCAGGCCAGGTACCATGGAGAACGCTCGCATTAGTCACGTGGTTGTTTCCTTTTGGTGCCTTTTAACTCGTGGAACATGTGTACTTTTATTTCTATTTTTCTCTCCCTCCACTGAGTTGTCATCTGCCAGTGCATTCAGTGGCGGTGAGCGACTGGTCTGTGAAGGGTCCCACAGGTGGACAGACTTACACTTCTGAGGGTTCTCAGAGGGTGCGCAGTGTGAGGATCAGCGTGAGCAGTGGGCGAAGGTCACCTGGACCGTTGGAGAAAAGGGGACGTGCATCCTTGTGAGGTGTCTGAGAAGGGGACCGAGGGGCTGGAGGAGATGGAGAGGCCTGGCCGAGTCCCTTCAGTTCCTGGCTCCGGAGAGAGAGCAGGAAGGGGTCAGGAAGGAGAGGTCTGGGGCAGATGTACAGGGAATGGAGTGAGAAAGGAAGACTGGATGACTCTACTGGGCAGTGGGCAGTGGGGCTGGCGGGCTGACTGGGAAGTGCCAGGAGTCTGTGAGTCAACGCCATTACACTGACGTTGGGTCATTGTTGGTTGGATGTCCTTTCTGTAGTCACTCTGAGTGTCCAGGAAGTGTTATTAGGCAACTTGAGGGCAGAGCCCAGCTCCCCAGCTTCAGAGCTGCCTTGTCATCTGGGAGTGCGAGGGCAGCGTCCCCACCTTGTTAGCAAGATGGAGAAGAGCCAACGGAGTTTGTCTGCTTTTTTAGTTTTTATTTCTTTGTTTTTTTTTTGTGGTACTGAGGATTGAACACAGTGGCGTTCTACCTCCAAGCAACACCCCAGCCCTTGTAATTTTTTATTTCAAAACAGGGTCCCACTAAGTTGTTGAGTCTAGTATCGAACCTGCAATCCTCTTGTCTCAGCCTCCCAACTACTGGGATTACAGGTGTGGGTCACCACGCCTGGCTCGTCTGGGTTGCTTTGAAAGGCTTCAAAGATGAGAAACAGGGAGAGTCCTTTAGTTCCTTGGAAATGAGATGAGCTAACAAAAACAACGAACCACAGAATAAATAAACAGGCAGAGAAGCAAGCGAGTACACGAGCGTATTTATGTCCCAGATCTGAGATCCGCAGTTTGCCTAGCTCCAAGTGCCATTGGGATCAAATATTGCCTGGGGTACGAATGGCGAACTGGAACTGGCAGGAAACATTGGGAAGGCAGAGGGAGAAAAGGAGTGTGAGGGTTGGAAGGGCAGGAGGGAAGAACGGAACGAGCAAAGAAGGACGGCAGCTGCGACTCAGCCACCTGGGCGACCATGCTGCCACCGCTCCGATGGCTGCCATGTCTCCGATGCTTCCTGGAGGAGGCAGCCCCGAAGTGGGCCGAGAGCTGGGGCAGAAGCCGGGCCGAGGAAAAGACAGCAGGGGAACCGGGGCGAGTTGGCGGGTGGAAGTTTGAAGCGAGGAGCCTGAGTGGTCAGAGGTGACGGGGTCGCTGCGCAGGACTCCAGTGAGGCTGTGGTGGGGCTCCACAGTTTCTGAGCACTGGGAGAGTGTGGGGGCTTAGGACGGGCAGAGGCAGGGGCTCCTTCCTTAGAAAGGAGCTCATTGCTCAGGGTCACCCTGGCGCCCTCCTCCCCAGGGCCTGGAGACACACGTGTCCACGTCTTAGGCACGTGCCATTCTCCGGTCCTCGCTTAGCAATGGCTTATTGAGCATCTGCTCTTTTGCTCGGGTCGGGCTAGATGCTGCAGGCATCTAGCAGTGTGACACAGGTCCCTGTCACACTGGGACAGAGCGAACACACAGGAAGAGTAGGGCGTGCCAGGCAATGTATTGTCACCTCCAAGGGGTGTGGCATCACCTTCAGTGCAAAGGGAAGCCAGAAACGGAGAGAGAGAGCAAAGCTGGAAGAGTTGAGCAAGACTTCCAGAGAAGGCTGAAACTTTACTTTAGACGGAGCAGGTTTAGGATTCTACACTCCGACTCGGGGGTTTATTAGCCGTGTGGCCTCGGGCAAATCACTTCATGCTGGGCCTCACCCTCTCCATCGGCACAAGGCCTAGCTTTCAGGACTTTCAGATATATTTGGGTATTAAAGATAGCCTACGCAAAGTGCCCAATGAATAGAAAGTACTCAATTAGGGCAATATTTATTTTAATTTTGTTTTTTTGCGGTCCTGGGAGTTGAACCTAGAGACGCTCTACCACTGAGTTACACCCGAGCCCTTTCTGTTCTTTTATTTTGAGACAGGGTCTTGCTAAGTTGCTGAGGCTGGCCTTGAACTTGATGTCCTCCTGCCTCAGCCTCCCAAGTTGCTGGGATTACAGGTGTGTGCCACCACACCCCACTGAGCAATATATATATATATATATATATATATATATATATATATATATTTTTTTTTTTTTTTTTTTTTTTTTTTTTTTTTTTTTTTTTTTTTTTGCGGTACCAGGGATTGAACGCAGGGGCATTCTACCTCCGCGCTACGCCCCCGGCCCTATTTTTTATACTTTATTTTGAAACCGGGTCTCACGAAGTTGCGGAGGGCCTCACTAAGGAGAGAGAGAGAGAGAGAGAGAGAGAACGAGAGAGCTGAGGCTGGCCGCGAACCCAGATCCTCCGGTCTCTGCCTCCCAAAGTACTGGGATTACAAGCATGCGCCACCACGCCCGGCTCAATATATATTTTTAAATCATCACCATTGAACGGAGATAGAAAGTTTGGGTTTGCCAGTTAACAAATAAAGTAAAAAATAAATTTAAAATAGGAAAAAAAGAAAGTTGGGTCTTAATAGAAGAAGGAAATTAAAGGCAGGAGAATGGCAGGAAGAGGAGAGCCACAAAGTCGGTGGGGGTCACTAGGTAGAATTTTAAGAGCCTCCGCTTCTGGAAAGTATATAGAAATCAACAGTGGCTGGGGCCATCGCAAGGCCAAGGTGGAGGAAGAAGGTCACAAGGCATTTGGTAGCAGAGTCATCCAGGACGTTTGACAAAGGCTGGAATTGAACTTGCGATCCTCCTGTCTTGGGCAGCACGTCTCTCCTGTCTCTATTTGTGTGTCTCACTTTCACGTCTCTCCTGTCTCTATTTGTGTGTCTCAGCTTTCTGTTTTGCTTCCTTCTTTTTTTTTTTTTTTGCGGTACCAGGGATTGAACCCAGGGGCATTCTACCTCCGAGCTACGCTCCCAGCCCTATTTTTTATTCTTTATTTTGAAACAGGGTCTCACTAAGTTGCGGAGGGCCTCACTAAGTAGCTGAGGCTGGCCGCGAACCCGGATCCTCCGGTCTCAGCCTCCCATGTACTGGGATTACAAGTGTGCGCCACCACGCCCAGCTACTTCTACTTCTGAGCCTCTCTTCGTTTTGCTGGCAGGACCTGGAACGAAGGCACCAGCAGAAACTGAAGATGCAGGCCGAGATCAAACGCATCAACGAGGAAAACCAGAGGCAGAAAGCGGAGCAGCTGGCTCAGGAGAGGCTGGCGGACCAGCTGGTGATGGAGTTCACCAAGAAGAAGATGGTAGGGACCTGGCCTCTGATGCCTGTGACCTCTGGCCGGGAAAGGCATGGCTGGAAGGGGCTAGTCTGGCCTGGGCACTAGGAACTCCAGCAGAAGACAGCCATGTCTCCATTCCAAAATGCGTGTCCTTGGTTCAAAGACCTGGCTTCTTTCTGTGTTCACTTTGGCTAGACCTCTTGTTCACCAGCAGGGAGTAGCCTAGGAAGGCCACCAAATTAGTGTGTTGTTATCCTCATTAACACCCTCTCGGGGAAGTTGGTATGTGGGTCATGTGCAGGAAGGGGAGAAGATGCAAATGATTTGGTGAAAGGGAAGGTTTGTGGATTGCCCGTGGATTGGATACTCCCAGTAATCAGGACTCAGCTGCTCCATACATTTCCCGTGAAAGCTACTATACTGGGCACCCTGTATTGGGTGTTAGATGCAGGAAATAAAGTCTTCCCCCTCCCCTCGCAGTAGAACTCTAGGAACAAATGCTGGATGGAGCCAAGAGCGAAGTCTGCACAAGTTACGTGTGGGTGTTGTTCACAAATGTGAGGGCTCGTTCTGGGGCCAAGCAAGTGAGGAAATGATTGGGGTCTATGGGGAATGTGAAAGAAGGCTTTGAAGTACAGGTAAGAGTTTGAACATGGGTTTACGAAAAACAGGAAGGAGTAAGTACTCAAAATGGTAGGAAAATTATTTCTCCATGTGTCGGTCTTGTCTCCCCTGCCAGATTTCCAAGTTCTAGGATGACATAAAACACATCATACTTCTCTTTTTTCTCTCGCTTTTCCTTTCCTTCCCTTCCTTCCTTCCTTTCTTCCTTCCTTCCTTCTTTCCTTCCTTCCCTTTTGTGGTACTGGGGATTGAGCCCAGGGTCGGTCTTGTCTCCCCTGCCAGATTTCCAAGTTCTAGGATGACATAAAACACATCATACTTCTCTTTTTTCTCTCGCTTTTCCTTCCCTCCCTTCCCTTCCTTCCTTCCTTCCTTCCTTCCTTCCTTCCTTCCTTCCTTCCTTCCTTCCTTCCCTTTTGTGGTACTGGGGATTGAGCCCAGGGGCGTTCTATGTCCAAGGTACACCCCAGGCCTTTTATTTTTTATTTTTGAAACAGGGTCTTGCTGAGTTGCTGAGGGTCTCTCTAAGTTGCCGATGGCTACCGTGTCACTATGTGATATCACCTCACGGGACTGCCATCACTGATGCAGTCTGTCATTGATCAAAACATGGCTATATCGCAAGTCCTTCCCCTCCTCTGGTGCCTGCTGCTGTGACCGGGGCTGTCCCTTCAAACAAGCAGAGACTGTTTGTAGAAGCATCCAGAATTCCCTGCCTGCCATCTAGGGCATGGTGGAAGAGAGGGACCAGCTTGAACGGTGGAGCACAGCTCAAGTGGGCAGCTCCCGGGCTCCACAGACGTCCAGGTGGAGAGGGTGAAGGCCAAGGGAGGCCCTGTGGGGGAGGATCACATTTTCACTTAGCCTTTGCCATTAGTCGTAGGACTGCTTAAGAAACAGTGGTTGGAGCCGGGCACGGTGGCGCACGCTTGCAATCCCAGTACTTGGGAGGCTGAGACCGGAGGATCCAGGTTCGCGGCCAGCCTCAGCTACTTAGTGAGGACCTCCGCGACTTAGTGAGACCCTGTTTCAAAATAAAGAATAAAAAATAGGGCTGGGGGTGTAGCCTGGAGGTAGAATGCCCCTGGGTTCAATCCCTGGTACCTCAAAAAAAAAAAAAAACACCAAAAAGAAACAGTGGTTGATTTGGGGCATGGTGCCACATGCCTGAAATCCTAGAACCTGGGAGGCCGAAACAGGAGAATCTCGAGTTGGAGGCCAGTCTCAGCAACTTTTGAGACCTTGTTTCAAAATAAAATAAAGTAGGGCTGGGGGTGTAGCTCAGAGGTAGAACCCCCACCCCACCCCCACCCCGCCCCGGTTCAATCCTCAGTATCACAGAAAGGAAAGGAAAGAAGCAGTGGTTGACAAGCTGTAGGGATATGCCTGCCCCTTCACCGAGGTGGCCAAGGGAGCTGGTTTTGATGGCTCACTCTTCAGGCATCTGCTAACCACGGTGGCATTACCCAAAGCAACAGTTGGCTGTTTGCCCAGAGACTAATGAGATAACCTTCACCTGCCGCGCTTTACAAGATGGGCAGGTGGCCGCCGTTGTTACCTGGCCTGGTGACCCTGGCACCTGGGAGGTTGCTCCGCAGTGGAAGGTGCGTAGAAGCTGGGCTCAGGGTGCCCGCGTTCGAGTCCCGTCTGGGAGCTTACTGGCTGGATCCTCTTGGGCAGGATCCCTGATGTCTACGAGTATCAGCTTTCCCATGCGTAACGTCTGTGTCTTGAGACGTCCTGGGAGCTCTCTGGGTTAATACCTGGGCAAATCTTTGTAAACAAGTGTTTTACAAATGCCAGTTTTTAATGTTCCTCCATTCTTAAGTTGACTTGGCCTTGTCTTAGAAGGAGGCAGGAAGTTGTAGGAAGATTCTAGAAAGTGGGTTGCAGGGTCCGTGCAAGGCTGGGGCCAGGAGAACTACTCTGTGGGGCCTTTTCTTCCCGGCAGGCTCGAGAAGCGGAGTTTGAGGCTGAGCAGGAGAAAATCCGGAGGGAGAAAGAGAAGGAGATCACCCGCCTGCGGGCCATGCAGGAGAAGGTCCAGGATTACCAAGCAGAGCAGGTGCTAACTCCCTGACCCTCTCGGCTTCCCTCTGCCTCTCCCACGCCCTCCACCATCCCTGTAACGGCCTGTGAAGTGGCCTGGAGGGGGGACACAGAGAAGGATGCATGCGATCTCAGTAGTCTGAGAAGGAAGGGCTGGGCCTGGCCCCCATTGCCTGTGGCTTGAGCGATACCATGTGCGTAAGAGAAAGTTTTTACTTTTTTTTTTTTTGGTATCAGGGATTGAACTTGGGGCGTTCTACCTCCGAGCTACACCCCTGGCCCTATTTTTTATTCTTTATTTGGAAACAGGGTCTCGCTAAGTCGCGGAGGGCCTCACTAAGTAGCTGAGGCTGGCCGCGAACCCCGGATCCTCCGATCTCAGCCTCCCAAGTACTGGGATTACAAGCGTGCGCCACCACGCCCGGCTAAGAGAAAGTTTTTGACTGCTACATAAAGGACTTTCAACCTTAACTGACCAATGAAATATGTCACCCCAGGAAACGGCGGCATCTGCATCATTAGCAGTTTTTTTTTAAATTAGAAGCAATGGAGGTGTTGGAACAGGGGACAGGGAGAGGACTGGGATAAGTGGGGTGGGAGGACAAGACGACCCCTCAGGGTATCTTCTCACCTGTAAGCTTTATGCCGGGATTCCGTTTATTCTTTCCCAAAATAACCTGCTGTCAGGAAAGCCCAGGGTGCTTCTCAAAGCAGATCAGCAAAGCCGGGACGGGACGCAGGTGCCTTCCCTCAGACACCTGGGCTGCACCTTGCCAGGGGTGTAGCTGGGAGGTCATTTCTGCCCTCGCCGGTCCCCTCCCCTTCCAGGATGCCTTGCGGGCCAAGCGCAACCAGGAGGCCGCGGACCGAGAGTGGCGCAGGAAGGAAAAGGAAAACGCGCAGAAGAAGATGGAGACGGAGGCCATGCTGCGCAAGACTCGGCTGGAACAGGTGGCTTTCAAGGAGCACACGCTGGCCGTGCAGGTGCAGCGCGACCGCGATGAGTTCGAGAGGATTCTCCGGTAGGCGGGAGGGGCCCGGGGACCTACCTGGGCTTCCTTTTGCCTAGAGCAGGGATGGTCCAAGTTGGATGAGAGGTGCCTTCTGGCACTTGGACGGATGGTTGTGCGTCCCTCTTCACCATGTTGGTACAATCCCTCTAGCTAGGAGCATGGTGGAAATATCTCGAAGACACTGGAGCCCAGAATTGGAAAGTAGCATGTAGGAGTGGTTAAGGAACTGGGGATTTGGGGGGCATTTATACTGCAGCAGGAAAGGTGTAAACAGAGGTATAAACCTGCCCCCCCGCCATGTCCTCTGTAAGTCAAGGTGTTGCTGCACAGAGGGGACATGGGTCACTCGGTTGTGTCAATGTAGTGGGGACTTGGAGGGAAGCCTTCGTGTCGATTTGACAAATGCGTGTGAAGAATCCATGTTCAGGGCTCTTGGCTGGATGGCTCTGCCCATGCAGGACACTAGACATCAACAGACACTGCTCCTGCCTGTTGTGTAGGAAGGATGGCAGAGACTCCCTTTCGGAAGGACCTCACTTGTATTCCTCTATCTCTCCGGCTCGGAGGCTCTCTATTATCCTTTTATTTTTCATCCTTCTTTTTTGACTCGATGATCATTCCAGCACATAAATGGAAGTCAAGCGTTCAGTTCACCTCCGCACCGCCTCTCCCCCAGCAGCTGGTCATCAGGGGTGACCTTAGTCTCTGCTCCATTTCCTACCGGTCAGATCTGCCACCACCTTCCTCCCGCTCTAGTTCAGCCTCTGTAAGATCAGAATTTTTCAAAAGCATGCCTGGCGTGGTGGCACACACCTGTAATCCCAGTACTTGGGAGGCTGAGACAGGAGGCTCTCAGGTTCAAGGCCAGCCTCAGGAACTTAGCGAGGCTCTGCTTCAAAAATAAAAAATAAAGCCAGGCGTGGTGGCGCATGCTTGTAATCCCAGTACTTTGGGAGGCGGAGACCAGAGGATCCGGGTTCGCGGCCAGCCTCAGCGCGCACACGCTCTCTCTCTCTCTCTCTCTCTCCCTCCCTCTCTCTCTCTCCGTCTCTCTCTCTCTCTCTCTCTCTCTCTACTTAGCAAGGCCCTCCGCAACTTCGTGAGACCCGGTCTCAAAATATAGTATAAAAAATAGGGCCGGGGGCGTAGCGCGGAGGTAGAACGCCCCTGCGTTCAATCCCCGGTACCGCAAAAAAAAAAAAAAACCAAAAATAAAAAATAAAAGGGGCTGGGGAGTTTAGCTTGGAGGTAGAATGTCCTGGGTTTACATCCCCAGTACAAAAAAAAATTTTTTTTCAAAAGGAAACAAACCAAACAAAATCTGAATTTGGGGAATGGGAAATTACCAAAGTTATGCTTGGATAAGTGGGGTTGGAACAGTACGACCCTGTGTTCTTGGTGTCCAGGCTGTAGGGTTTGCTTTCTGTACTCCCTTGGTGGTGGCATGCCAGACCAGCATTTCCAGACCCCAGCAGAGACGGAGCAGAACTGGAGGGACCTCTGGTCTTCCCAGAGCCAGACCCCTGATGCTCTATAGGATTGCGGGCTCCAGCCTGTTCCCAGTGGCTGCAATGCCCTTCGACTCTGTGGCTCTGTTGTAGCTTTCCCCACCCTCGGGGCTGGGCCATGCTCATTGGACACCAGGTAAAGTTCTTGAATGTCCCCAGGGATCCTGCCCTTGGGCTGCAGATGGCCTCCCAGATGTCTCCCCTCTCCTCCCTGGCCTCTGGGCCCTTGGACATCTGTGAGCCTTTTGCAGGCGCTAATACATATTAATGGGATGAAATTAAAGTCCTGGTTTTGCTGCTGACCCACTGGCCTCTGTTTTGCTTTGTTTGCTTGAAGCACACGCACTAGTCAGTTATTAAAGTTGGACTGGCCCTTTGGAGACATTCAACTTCCCCTGCTGTCGTATGTTAGCATCTAGACCCAGTGTCTCCAGGCCCTGTGACCTCCATGATGGGCGTCTTTGCCCTAAGAGTGTCTCTGCTACAGTCAGCCATTTGGATTTTTTCTACTTCAAAAGTATGGTCTAGGCTGGGGATGTAGCTCAGTGGTCAAGCACTTGCCTAGTATGTGCAAGGTCCTAAGTTCAATACCCAGTATTGGAAAAAAGGAAAGTATGGCTTATATATGAACGTCCTGCTTCTGGACAGAGGGAGGCATTTACTCTCGGCTGATCTGCCCTACCTAGTGTTTTTAGAAATGCCTGGGACCTTTCCAAAAATACTGATATCCAGGCTCCACTACCATGGACTGGGATATGAGTGGTGTGGGGTACAGCCCAGAGACCAGCCGGTATCTTTTGAAATCTTCCAGCTGATTCTAATATGCAGCCGGCCTCCGTGGTCACTGCTGCAGCCCTGTGGCACAACCAGGCTCTTCCCACTTGGACTTTGAACTGTCCACCTTCTCAGGGGCTCTCTAGTGGCACATACAGGCCCCCCTCGGCCACACTTAACACCTCCACTCAGAAGAGTATGAAACCACAGGAAGCTCCCACACACAAGAAGACAGCTCAAGACCCAGAGGAGACTTCCCGTTACTGCAGAGGAGTCTGCGCAGTGGGGCCTTGGCGTCTAAATGCAGAGCGCTGAGGGGGCAGCAGTTCTCTCCTGATAAGCCGGGAGGCTCCGTGGACAGTGTGGAATGTTAGGAGATGTTTGCACGGTGAGAAGCGCTGTTGGGGGTTGAGAAGATACCCCATGTTTGGCGGATCTTGGAAGATGGTCAGAGATGAAATGAGACAGCGAAGTGGTGTTTGAGGATCTTAGCTGGGGCATGAGCGATCCTACAGGAGAGCAGGTGAGAGCCCTGCCTAAGATGGGCTTATGTTTTGTTTTTGATTGCATTGAGAAAGAAATTGGATGTTAGCTCAAGATGGCTTAGGACCACGTTTCCTCTGAGATGTGAGTGCGTTTCAGTTGAGTTTTTCTGAGCTGACCCGGTTACCATTAGCAATTTCCCCCCTGATGTCAGAGTCCATGAAGGATTCTTGTGGAAGGGGCTTCCAGGAGGAATTTGGAGAGATGGATGAATAAGAGAACTAAGAGATATCAGACTGAGCTTTTTCTTCTAGCAATCAAGATAGAAGCACTTGCAGACCTTACCTGCTCTTTGTTGGTTTTATTATTGTTAGATAGGAAAGGAGGGAAGGAAAGAAGGAAGGAAGGAAGGAAGGAAGGAAGGAAGGAAGGAAGGAAGGAAGAAGGAAGGAAGGAAGGAAGGAAGGAAGGAAGAAGGAAGGAAGGAAGGAAGGAAGGAAGGAAGGAAGGTTAGAACAAGCTGGATAGGAGGTATGCATTATTATGAGGAATGTACAGGAACAGTAGCTCCCAGTGGGTGAAACCCTAGTTATAGGACCAGCTACATAATCTACAGAGTCCATTGAGAAATTAGACCATGGAGCTCTTGGTTAAAAAATGATTAAGAATTTCAGCACCGTGACAGTGGCACAGTACGCCAAGCCTGGGGTCCTTTTAAGCACGCCTGTGACATTCGGTTGCGTGACCGGGACATTGACTCTAGCTGGTGGGAGGAGGTGGCACACGCGCTGGTCACCTTTGTGCGGCTCTCTGAGCAGCAGAAGACCTTCCCAGGGAGCATCCGACCAGGAGGCTCTCCCAGCACCTTTCCTTGGCCGGGCCAGCTCAGTGGAGCCCATTCCCGTCCTTGCGTCCCTCTGCAGGGCTCAGAGAGAGCAGATTGAGAAGGAGCGGCTGGAGGAGGAGAAAAGGGCCAGCGAGCGCTTACAGCATGCCAATGAGCTCCGGCGCCAGGTGCGCGAGAACCAACAGAAGCAGGTACAGAACCGGATCGCCACCTTCGAAGAGGGCCGGCGCCTCAGAGATGAAGCCCAGAAGCGGCGGGAGCGCATCGATGACATCAAGAGGAAAAAGCTCCAAGAGCTGAGGTGCGCTGGGCTCCTTTCTGACAGTCTGGAAAGTGTGGATTTGGGGATGGAGGGGCCCCTCTCCCCACTCTGCAGGGGCCTCCAGCAGAAGGTTGTGGGTCTGGCTCTCCCAGGCCCTCTGGGAGCTCCTCGGCGGTATGTGGGAAGCTTGCATGAACGTGCTTGGGGGCTGGACTGGGGGAGCAGGTCCCAGGCTTGTAAACCTCCCGGTTTATGGGAGAGCTCTCTTTATACCTGCCCCGTGTTTCCCTGGCAGAGCCACCGGCCTTCCCGAGAAGTACTGCGTCGAAGCCGAGCGCAAAGCCAACATCCTGCCAGCTACCTCTGTGAACTGAGGGGGAGCCCCCCAGGATGCCTTCGGGGGACAGACTCTGCCCAGCTTCTGGCTGTCCATAATTGCTGCTAACTTAGACAGTTTATAGGAACAGATTAAAACTATTCTATTTCTGTAAGGAGTGGCTGGGCTTTCTCACTGTGGGGTTATGGTGGCTACAGGTCACAGAAGGGTGGAACAAAATAGGCTTTGGGGGATGGGGTATGGGTGGGAGATGCCCAGGCGCAGGGAATGGTGGGCTGCTCTCTCCTGATTGTCTCTCCTACATGGGGAGGTCTATGTGCCCTGGGTCTCCTGGCTTTTTTTTTTTTTGTGGTCCCCTGGGGTCTCCTCTTTCAGCGCAGTTGTCTCTGCACCCAGTCTGGAAGCATTCCAGGACACTGAGGAGGATTAGAGATGCTCTGTCCGGGAGGGCTGGGCGGGATGAAGCCAGCCCAGGCAGAGCTCCTCCTGCGCTCCCAGCCATGGCTCAGCCACCTGTGTGGACGGGGCTGTGTTTGAACCTGGAGCTCTCCGCTCCCTCCGGTCTCAGCCGTCTCCTGCCAGGGCCCTTTCAACTCTAGACAGTCCTGCCCCTCCCCACCAGGGCACACCCAGCACCCCGCTCCTCCCCCAAACCCAGCTGCCCCCTCAGTCACGTGGCCTGTTCTCCTCTACCCACCCGGCTCCGTGTCTTCACGGTGCCCCCCAACTCCTCCTCATTAATTTATCATTCGTTCAGGTGTGTCCTGAGAGCCTGCATCAGCCAGTGCCCTCCAGGTCTCAGAAACTTCAGCAGAGCTGGTCCTCCTTCCTGAGCCCCTCATTTGGTCCCCTCTGCCTCCCATCGCCCCCTCCCTCCCCCAGCATAACCCTTCTAGATTTCCCGTCGTCGCTTTAGAAAAGCCTCTGCCTTTTCGGAAGCACCCTGGCTCTCAGCCTCCCATCTGGGGCTTCCAAGGAGGGAGTCACCTCCCTGGTTTTGTATGCCCTGGGGAGAAAGGGCTTCCTTCCATCCAGCTGTCATCGGGATGTGCTCCTCTGCCCTCCCCCACCCCAAGGGCTGTGCTCCATTCCTCAGATGCAGAGCCCTGCCCGGTCTTCCTCCCCGCATCCCACACTGGAGCAGCCCAAGGACAGCCGCTGGGCGAGTCCTGGGTGTTTGCGACGCCAGGTTACAAGGGCCTGGGGCAAGAGTCCTCTTTTCATAGGGCCCAGGGAGAGTCGGCAAGCTGCTTCCTGTACTTCCCCTTCCTCGCTACTGTGCGACCGACCGTGAGGCTGTCCCAGGTTCCCTCTCCATCTCCCCTGCCAGGGAAGAAGGCTGCCCCACCCAGCCAGGTGGGCAGCCCTGCCAGGGAAAAGACTTTCCACCTCCCCTGACGGGGAGCACCCATAACTGCACCCCTCCTGCCCACGAAGCTGATACCTTCCTCCCCAGGGATCTTGGGAAGACGTGGTACCCAGCCCAGGATGGCAGTATGACCAAGGATTCTGGCCCGCTTCTGCAGCTGCCATACTTAACATCACCATTGCTCAGCTGAGACCCGCAGGGACCCAGGAACAAGCCCTTTCCTATTTCAGAGGACTCTTTTTTTTTCCCCCAGGAAAATCAGAAAGAGCCTTGGGTGCCCAGCTCCACACCTACGTGGTCCATCTTGGGGCTGGGAAGAATGAGCCCCCGTGGGGTGCAGGCCATGGAGAAAGGGGGTCCCATACCGATTGCCCATTCCCAAGCCCATGTTGAGAAAAATGGGCCAAGTTCACAGGCTGAAAGCAAGGCTGGCATTTGGCGAGAGCTGCTGCTGGTGAAGATGCAGGTCTGTGGGGCTTGGCAGATCCCAAGGCCTCTGAGTGAGACTGTGGGACAAGGCCTGGACACGGGACAGTCATAGGTTACATGAATAAAGATCTGGCTTTGGAGAGGGGGAACACAGCTACCTCTGAGCAAGTGAAGATGGTTTGGGAGAGAATCTCAGAGTTCTGCTCCCAGCGGCGCCCCCTCCAGCCTCATTAGGAGTTTTCTACCGTGGTATTGGCCCACGATGTGGAGAGGTTCCAGCTCTTCTGTCTAGGTTCCTGAGCAGCCCTGCGTGAGCTTTCGCAGCTCCAGGGCCAGCCTGGCTTGTCAGCAGGAGCATAGTTCCTGGAGGTGGGTCACTCCCCACAGCAGCTGGGATCCTGTCTTTCATAAATCCTCCACTGCTCTGACTGGGGAATGGCCATAGGACCAGTTATAGAGAAAAGACCCCTGGCTTGAGGAGGACTGGCGGGCCAGCAGAGGCTGTGCCTGTGGATCAGGGGCGGTGCCTGGGGACAAAGAGAAGAGAGATGGGTGTGATGTCCAGGACTCTAGAGGGCCCCCAGGTTCAGGAATCAGGAATAATCAGCTTCGGCCGGGCGTGGTGGCGCATGCTTGTAATCCCAGTACTTGGGAGGCTGAGACAGGAGGATCACAGGTTCAAGGACAGCCTCAGCAAGTAGTGAGACTTCCATTAACCTAGCGAGACCTTGTTTCAGAATAATAAAATAGGGCTGGGGGGTGTAGCTCAGAGGTAGAATGCATCTGAGTTCAATCCCCAGTGCCACACACACACACACACACACACACACACACACACACACACAAAGGAATAACCAGCTTCGGTTTTGCTGTTAGAGTTGGCTTCGGTGTGGGCGCTCTCTGCTGAGGCTCAGAGGCAGAAATGACATGTGTGCTCCTCTGAGCCACCGGATCAATCCCCCCTGGGGAATCTGGGGGACTTGGAGGAGCCGAGTGGTGTTGGGGAAATCTGGAGAGAAGAAGGAAGTACTGTTGGTGCATCATCTTTGTTGATGTGGAGATTTAACCTCTGGAATTACACTCCCTGCCCATTTTAATTTTTATTTTGAAACAGGGTCTCACTAGGTTGCTAAGGGTCTCACTAAGTTGCTGAGGCTGGACTTAAACCTGCGATCCTCCCGTCTCAGCCTCCCAAGTACTGGGATTGCAGTTGTAAGCCACTGCACCTGACTTGCCCAAATTGTTGACTTTGTTGAATGGGTATCTGATTCCTTTATATCTTATTTTTACATTATTTTATGTAGAAAGGTACATATCAGCCCCCGAGGACTTCCTTGATTTCTGTCTTGTGCCCTTGAGGTCCCTCAGCCATTGCATTGTCACACGAGGCTAGTCTAGCCTAGAGCATCCGGTGGCTGGGCTCTGCTGTGGAGAACTGAGTCAGGTCTATAGGTAGCACCTCCCAGGTATGTGTTGCGATGCCCGGCTCTGGCTCGGCTCTACGCCCAACCTGCCCACATGGGCTTGTTGACCACGCCACGCTCTGCTACGGCTTGGGGGCGGTCTCAGGATCTCTGTACCTGCGGCAGAAGCAGCTCCAGTTGGTATGACTCGGCAGCCTGCCCCGGTGGCCCGAGCCAGGCAGTCCCTGACTCAGTGGGGTGCTGGGATGTCCTCCAGTGCCCCCAGAAGCCTCAGCACCCCCCGTTGTCGGTGACTTGGGTCACAGCTGGGCATTAATTGGTCTCAGTAAAAGCACTTTGATTAGGTTTGGATGAAAGGGGCCACGAAAGTTCAAAGCCAGGCAGGGCTTTTGGGGTGAGAAGGGGTGGTGGCTGTTTAGGACGTAAGAGAGGGGAGACGCTGGAGTCTCAGACAAGCAGTCTGGGTGCTGAAGCAATGGAGGCTCAGGGACAGAGAGCTCCTCACTGTTTAATCTCACCCGGCCTAAGTCTTTCCCTTGCAAAGAGTAGGAGCCTGGGAGAGAGCCGAAAACGGGACTGTCTTCCCCATGCAAGGCTGTCTAAGATGACCCACCTCTTTCGCACTCTGAGACATATCAGGGAACACATGCTAAGGTTACCTGGAAAAGCCTCATTTCCAACAGCATATAGTTATTCTTTTTTTTTTTTTTTGTACTGGGGATTAGATCCAGGGGCATTCTACCTCGGAGTCACATCCCTAGCCCTATTTTAATTTTTATTTTGAAACCGGATCTCACTAAGTAGCTGAGGGTCTTCTTAAGTTTCCAAGGCTAGCCTCAAACCTGTGATCCTTCTGTCTCAGCCTCCCAAATACTGGGAATACAGGCATGCACTACCACACCCAGCTCATTCTTGATTTGGCTGGCTTTAAATAGCTCAAGCCTTGTCTCTGTCTTGGCTCCACAGTTCCCGCCCTCCCAGCTGGGATGTGCCCCTAGGGGTGCACACTCCACGCTCCGCCTTTCTTTCTCATTCTCTTGGGAAAGGGTAGCCAATGTCTCAGTGCCCTTTGACAGCTTGGGAGCTTGGACAGGGATAGGGTCGAGGCTTTGGGTGGCTTTCTCAGAAGACCCCCAGGAAGAGGAGCCAAGGGAATGAGGGAGTAGGGAGTAGAAAGGCCTGGGGCCTACAAGAAACTGCCCAGAGCTAGTTTCTGGCCCAAGGCCAGAAAGGACCTCGAAGCCCTTCTTCTGGTGCTTTGATCTCCTTTGTAAACTCTAGCCACATGGCTGGGCAATCTGAGCTTGCACACCCTGAGAGACAGGATACTCACTACCTCATAAGGCACCCCAGTGATCTTAGCTCAGCCCTGGTGCTCAGAGAGTTCTTAATATCGGGTCGCTGTGTGTCTCTCTCTGCATCTAATGCGTAGCCTTCATTCTGGTCTTCGAGATCACACAGAACAAGTCCCGGCTCTTTTCACATGCCTGGAATTCTTTCAGATAGCGCCCATCCCAGGGAAGAAGCACAGGGCTCTCGGGAGCTTTTCAGGGAAGGGTTTTGGTGGGAGGAAACTGGAGGAGCCAGGAACCTTCGACGTCATCCCTGGGCTGGGCCTGTTGCTCTCTCCTGCTGGTTCAGGAAGAGCAAGAGTTCCCTCAGAGCCCCAACTGCCCAGGCGCCACCTTCCCGCGCTGTCCCTTATCCTGTATCCAGGCAACAGGAAACAAACAAGGAAGGAAGGCACAGAGAGGGCAGGTCAGGCCAGGCCTGTGGGGGGGCCTTTCCCTGGTGCCTGCCAGCTCCCACACTTGCTTCCTGGACCACTGCCAGCCCTGGAGGTTGCGGGGGGGGGCAGCTCCCCTCTGCAGGTGTGTGTCTAAGAATCCAGGTAGCAAAGTAAAGGTGAATTTTACGCCTGCGCATTCAAAAGGCAAAGTTCATTGAGCGTTTGGATTAATTCACCGCAAAGTCCCTCTCTCCCCACACGTGGTCACATCGGCCAGGTGGATCACTCTTTTTTTTATTTTTTTATTTTTTTGCGGTACCGGGGATTGAACCCAGGGGCGTTCTACCTCTGAGCTACACCCCCGGCCCTATTTTTTATACTTTATTTTGAAACCGGGTCTCACGAAGTTGCGGAGGGCCTCACTAAGGAGAGAGAGAGAGAGAGAGAGAGAGAGAGAGAGAGAGAGAGAGAGAAAGCTGAGGCTGGCTGAGAACCCGAATCTTCCAGTCTCTGCCTCCCAAAGTACTGGGATTACAAGCGTGCGCCACCACACCCGGCCCCAGGTGGATCACTCTTAATTGTCCAATCCATTCCCAGGGCCTGGCTCAGACCCCAGGGAGGTGCTCTGGGGGTTGCTAGACGGTTTAGGTTCAGTTCTCCAGGACCTCCCCTCTTCAGTCTGAAAATAATCATCAGAAGCTCAGCGTGGGGGTGCACACCTGTCATCCCAGTATTTGGGAGGCCGAGACAGGAGGATCACAGGTTCAAGGCCAGCCTCAACAATTTAGTGAGACTCTCAGCAACTTAGCGAGACCCTGTTTCAAAATAAAAAATAAAAAGGGCTGGGGGGGCAGAGCTCAGAGGTAGAACCCTAATGCCCCCCCCCACCGGGTTCAATCCTCAGTACCAAAAAAGAAAAGAAAACAAAAATAATCATTGGCTGTCCCTTCTGGCTTCGCTCTTCTCAGTCTGGTAGAAGAGTGTCTGGTGGGGCCCTGGCTTATTTCCCAAGCCCCGGTCACCTCTGGCTTCCCCAGTCATCCCCCAGCACAGCATTAATTATCCTTCAGTTTGCTGTCTAGACATCATCTCGCCAGGCGTGGTGGTGCACGCCTGCGATCCCAGTACTTGGAAGGCTGAGACAGGAGGATCGCAGGTTTGAGGCCAAACTCAGCAACTTAGTGAGACCCTGTTTCAAAATAAAAAATAAAAATAAAAATAAAAGGGGTGGGGGTGTAGCTCAGAGGTAGAACACCCCTGGGCTCAGTCCCCAGTACCCACCCCCCGCCATCATCTCCACCTAGTTGGGCCTTGCACACATTAGCATCGTTCATCACGCCGAGGGCTCCGTCAGATGGGGCACTCCCGTGGGACAGACACTGAGTCCCCTCCGCCGCCCAGCGCCTAGAACAAAGCCCAGCTGATTATGGAGCGGATGAAGGTTCTGGAAGGCATGGCTGGTCTCTGTGAGGGGAGGGGAAGTTGCTTCATCAGCAGGGGCTCTCATTCTTCTGGTTTGGCGTCAGGATCTCATGCATTCTCCGAGACATGTCTTCCGGCCTGGGCTTGCTCCCTAGCTCGCGGCCCCTCGCCTTCCGCTCTGCTGGTACAGGGTGGGCGGGGCCATCCCCCCAGTGATGGGACCATGTGCTGCTTATTCTTATTCTGGGACGGCTCTAGGACCTCTCTTGAGGGGAGAGATCTGGGTATATGAGGCTCCCTCTCAGCGTCTCCTTCCTCCTCCCCCCCTCCTCCGCTTCCTCCTCCTCTTCCTCCTCTTCCTTCT